>MU225738.1:80537-99808 GCA_018584345.1 Thuja plicata | reverse complement strand
TTTTGTTAGAAGCCTTGATTAGACATTTAAAAGCTTTTCTCTTGGTAGAATACCCTAGAAAAATACCTTCATCACTTTTGGTGTCAAGCTTTCCATTTCTATCATCCTTTAAGACATAACATTGACTTCCAAATATTTTGAAGTAACTTTCATTGGGTGTTTTACCATACCATAGCTCATAAGGTGTCTTCTTTGTGTCCTTCAATTGTACTTTGTTAAGTGTATAAATAGCAGTGCTGACAACTTCTCTCCAGAAGATTTGGGTGATGTCCTTTTCTATCATCAATGTTCTTGCACAATCAACTATTGATCCATTCCTTCTCTCAGCAATCACATTTTGATGTGGTGTTCTTGGTGTAGAAACCTGTCTTTTTATACCATGCTCATTATAGAAATTAGTGAATTCATCTGATATAAATTCTCCTCCTGTATCTGATCTTAAACATTTTAGATCCTTACCACTTTGTTTTTCTACCATAGCCTTATACCATTTAAACATCTTGAATGCTTCAGATTTTTGTTTTAGAAACATGACTGTCATCTTCTAGCGTAATCATCAACAAAGAGAATAAAATATCTATCTCCATAATAACTCTTTGTTCTCATAGGTCCAAATAAATCAGTATGGACTAATTCTAGAATATCATCAGATGTATGGATTTTACTTTTGAAACTCGACTTTGTCATTTTACCTTTTTGACAATTTTTGCACATGATGTTGTCTGGCTTTGTCATCGTCGGTAAGCCTCTTACACTTCTTCTTTTTCTTATTTTCATCATGTTGTCAAAATTCACATGACACAATCTTTTGTGTCATAACCATATGTCTTTGTTTCTAGTCATTAAGCAAGTGGTGTTAGTGTCATTCAGATAGAATAAGTTACCTTTAGTCTGTTTACCGGTACCAATCAATTTTTCTGATTCATTGAAGATCTTTGCCTTCTTGTTTTCAAATGCTACTTTGTGACCTGAATTATTCAGCTGAGAAATACTCAACAAATTATAATTCAATCCTTTTACCCAATAATCATTTTCACATTTAATCAGGTTATTCAACATTATAGTTCCTTTACCTTCAACTGGACAAGGTGTATCATTACCCTTTCTTACTGTACCACCATTATAATACTCAAAAGTGTTAAAATTTTCTTTGTCACCGGTCATATGGTGAGTACAGCCATTATCTATAATCTAGATATCATTCTTACTAACCTTAGATATGAGTGAAGTTTCTTCATACCTTTCATCTTCATCAGAATCATCCTTCACAGCTACAAATACCATCTCGATGTCATCATCAGGTTTGGTGTTAGTATCTTCATCTTTTCCAGTAGCTAGGTAGCTAGCCTTCTTGCCTTTGTCCTTGTAGTCTCAGGTATCCTTTCTTTCTGATTGTTGGTAACCTCTGTAATCTTTGTTATCACCTCTATCAGATTTCTTCTCAAAATATTTGTCATCACTTATGTCATCTTTTCTTCTGTTAGGACATGATCTTGTAGCAAAGTGTCCAATCTCTTTACAATTAAAGCATACAAGTGGTAACATGCCTTTTTATTTACCTTTGCCTCTTTGCATTCTCCTTGCCATGAGTGCTTCTATTTCGTCTAGATCTTCTTCTTCACTTTCACTCTCACTATCTCTTCTAGATGTGTATCTCTGACTGGATTTGCTTATTCTCATAGAAGACTTAAATGAAAACTCTAAGTTTGGTAAGACACTATTATCAAAGTTATTCATCTCAAATGAAATCAGTCTACCAATCAAAATATCAAGAGTAACTGTATTGTTTGCAACTACTCTCATTTCTTGAATAGCTGAAACTCTAATAGCATATACAGGAAATAAGGTTCTTAAAATTTTACTTACCACTGTCTCCTCTTCAAGTGTACCTCCAACACCTCGTATAGAATTTACTACTTCTTTTATTCTTGTGTTGTACTGTGTGATGTTTTCTCCTTCTTTCATTCTGAGATCATCAAATTTTCCTCTAAGGCTTTCTGCCTTGGCTCTCAGAACATTTGCATCACTGCCATGTACAAGCTTCAGTTTGTCCCACATTTTATTTGCAGTTGTGCAAACTTTAAAATCTTCAAATTCAGTATCAGAGAGAGAGGAAGAAATCTCTATGACCATGCAATTGTGCTCATGCTTCACTCTCAATTGATCTACTGTTAATGGTCCTATGGGCAACACATATTCAGTGTCTAAGTATTGAGTAACATCATTACCAATACTTGATAAGTGGAGTCTTATCCTACTTTGCCATGAAGCAAAGTTGTCTTTGTTCAACTTGGGCACATCTCATCTATTCATCTTGTGATCTTGACTTAGGTCTTAAAACCTTCCTTCTAAGTACACAAGCTCTGATAACAATTGTTAGTAATAACTAAGAGGTGGGGTGAATCAGTGGCCTCAAAAATTTATCCTTTAATCACTAACCACCAATCAAATAAATCTCATATTATTAAGTCCCTACAAGATGCATGCCTTGAAATACTTATAATAATTAACTATCTATCAGTTTTCCTTTTCTTTCCTTATTCTCCTTGATAACCGATAAGCAGTAAAACTATTTATCGATACTCAGTAAATATGCAGAGTATACCAATCAATCCAAAAATGCATATGTGAAATGTAAAATAGTAAAGTGATAAATCATACACACATAACACATGGATTTTAACATGGAAACCCTATTAAGGGAAAAACCACTGGGACCAGTACCCCAAATTTTCACTCTTCTAAAGTGAGCCCTGTTAGGATCCAACCTTGTTAAAGGTTACAAACACACTGTTAGGTGTGACCTTGTTAGAGGATTTTAATAATAGAATGTCACTTGATATCTGGCATGTATATGCTACCAATATTGATCAACCTCTATGGGCACAATAGGTATCTAGCATATCTGGTGCTACCTAGTTGCATCAGCCTCCTTAGACTGTGTGTCGGTATCAGGCACTCAATTCTATCTTCATGACAATATTTTTGGCAATCTGTTAGGATATACCTCAATTATAGAAGATTTTTAAGTCCTACTCTATTAAGAGACTTAATGCTTCAATGGTTAAACTGAAAAAAAATGAATTGTTTCTAATGCAACTTGAATTGCATATTTTTAGATCTATTTAAGTACAATACCTCTCTGATCAATGTATTAATTTATTTCTTTGTGCTCCACACTTTCCGCTCTATGATGTTGTGCTTCACTGTTTGTCGGTGTCCGCAGAATTCTTTAGCTCTTGTTCAGCTTGATTGATCAGGACTGTATGAAGTTATCCTTCATCAGTTTCTCTTTAGCATCCTCTTTCTATTCACTCCCCTTCCCATGTATGTGATTTCTTATGAAAATTAATTATGCTTGTCTCTTATATAGACATGATATTCCTTAATTCTTGATTCTTGATTCTTGGTGTGAAAAACAATCCAGCCAATCTGATTTAAAGCATAACTCCTAATTTATCTCGTAGTTATCTTCTTGCCAAGTATACAAATATTCTTTAAATCAATTACTTAACTCTGGTCAAATAAAATAAATAAAACAACCAGTTAATTCTATCCTTAAGCTCTGCTAGCTAGATATTTTGTCATTTTCTAAACTCTTTGTTCTATCAGTCAACTCTGCAGTTAGTCATCGGTGTTAACTACCAGTTCTGCCGGTGTGACTCCAGTTAACTTTTGGATCTCCGTCCATCGAGCATCATTGGATTTTTCTCATCGGGTAACTCTATTTTTAGCTCATCAGGCATCCTATGATTTTTCTTTGTCAGGCAACACTCTCTTCTGCTCATCGGGTATCACTATGACTTTTGTTCTTTACCTTTACCGATGGTGTTCACTCCGTCGGTGTTGTCTGTCACTTAGTGAATACTTGACTTTTATGCATTGCTGAAAGCATAACCTTTGTTCCATTGATTCTCTGAAGTCTTTCACATTATGTACATGACCATATAGATGATATCAAGTTGACATCAATGACAATACAAACCATTAACTTATTTAATGCCTTGCATTATCTTCAACTTAACATTATCAAATATTTAGTCAGTTACATGTCATCAATTAAATCAGAATGCAGATTGATTAGCTGTTGTTGGATCTTAGTATGATATTCCTAAAAGTGTTTCAAAAGAAAGGGATCAACAACATATCAAAGTGATTGTCAGACCTTCAATTCCTGATAACAATGTCAATTATCAAGTGTTTGACAGTGACGAGCAAATTCTACAGTTCTTATTTGAAGAGGACATTTTCTCAGAACATAGCCAAGATAGACTATTGCAGAACTATGGTGATCAAGTGATACAACTAAGATCCAATAAGATGCCTAAGGGGCTTGTCACCCTAGAATCTGTCTTCAATAGAGATGACCAAACATAGAAGAGCAAAGTTGGCCTGGTAGTCCAACAAGAATATTGTACTAAATTAGAGTTAGAAATAGGTAGAATTTTACAATTTGGGAAGGTAAATACTAATTCAGAAGAACAGGCTTACACCTGACTATTTCAAGAATTTAGTGATGTCTTTGTATGGAAATAGTGAATCTGCCCTTGCTCAACATACCATTGAATTGGAACCTAATGCCAAACCGGTCAGGCAGAAGCAAAGGCATGTAAATCCCAAATTAGAACCACTCATGCATAAAGAGGTCCTTAAGTTAATAGAGAGTGGTATCATCTACCCCATCAAGCACACTAGTTGGGTTACCAACCTCATTCCTATTAGGAAGAAGAATGGTGAGTTAAGGCTATGTGTTGACTTCATAGACCTTAATAGGGCATCCCTAAAAGACCGTCATCCATTACCCTCTATGGAGAAGATTCTACAATGTGTCTCTGGATCTGAGAGATTTTCATTATTGGATGGCTATTCAGGATACAATCAGATCCTGGTTCATGAAGAAGATCAATAGAAGACTGTGTTTACAACCAGGTGGGGGACCATGGCTTATCAAAAGATGCCCTTTGGTTTGTCTAATGCACGTGTTACTTTTCAAAAGGCAATAGATATGGCCTTTAAAATCCTTGTGTACAAATTTGTACTAGTCTATTTAGATGACATAACTATTTATTTTAAACATGCAGCAGACCCTATCAAACATCTGAGGAAAATATTTGAAAGGTGTAGAGAATTTGGGATATCTCTTAATCCCAAGAAATGTGTGTTTGCAGTCCACGAAGGAAAAATATTGGGATATATAGTATCCAAAAAGGGAATTACAGTAGACCTTGAGAGAATTTCAGCTATTCTAGAGCTACCCTTACCACATCACAAGAAAATTCTTCAATCTTTCATAGGAAGGATTAACTTTGTCAGGCATTTATTGCCTAATATTGCAGATCTACTAAAGCCTTTGACAATGATGTTGAAGAATAATACATCTTTTTGTTGGAGAAAAAAAGGGAAAGCTAGCTTCCAAACCATTAAAGAGTCTCTGAAAAAAGCCCCTTCCCTGTTAAACCCAAATTTCAATAAGGATTTTATCCTTTACACTTATGGAGGATCAGATGTTATTTCTGCAATATTGACCCAAGAAAATTTTGAAGGGTTGGAACAACCTATTGCTTTCTTTAGCAAAGGTTTAGAAGAATATGAACAAAGATATTATTTTGTGGAGAGACACGTACTTTTTGTAGTAAAGATCCTTAAGAAGTTCAGATATTTGTTAACCTACAGCAAGGAACAATTGAAAGTTACTCATCCTAGTGTCAAGGAATTCTTGCTTTCTAGGGACCTTAATGAAAAAGAGCTGGTTGGATTACCAAGGCCATGGAATATGACATTAATATCCAAATCACCAAGCTAGTTAGAGGAAGAGGTCTTTGTGAGCATCTGACAGAGGATGAGAGTTCAAAGGAATCAGAGAAAATGGATGCATCCCTAATCATGCATTCAACAGAGGATCATGCCAGGGTAGCAGGTCAGTTGCCTAACATGATCCATTATTTCAAAATAGGGGAATGCCCTGTAGATATAGATTCAGCAAAGAGGAGGTACTATAGGTTATAATATGTTCCTTTTGTGCTGATAGATGACATTCTTTTTAGAAAGGATCACAATGGTGTCCTTTTAAGATGCATAGGTTCAGAAAAGATAGCAGATGTCCTATTTGA
This sequence comes from Thuja plicata, assembly GCA_018584345.1. Lineage (NCBI taxonomy): Eukaryota > Viridiplantae > Streptophyta > Pinopsida > Cupressales > Cupressaceae > Thuja > Thuja plicata. The sequence continues at coordinate 93,698 of MU225738.1, read as the reverse complement.
ATTTCATGACGGACCTTCTGGAGGTCACTTCTCTCCTAGGACTACTATTTTTAAGATCATGAGGGATGGATACTATTGGCCATCTATCTTCAAGGATAGCCATGATCATGTAAGTAAATGCATCAAATGTACCATGTTTGCAGGAAAAGAAAAACTTGCAGCCTTACCCCTTCAACCCATCAGAATAGAGCAACCTTTCATGAGATGGGGCATAGATTTCATTGGCATGATCAATCCTCCATCGAGCATGGGCCATAAATGGATAATTACTGTAACAGATTATTTCACTAGATGGACAGAGGCAGTGGCATTGAAGGAAGCAAATGAGAATGTTGTCCTAAGCTTTTATGATGATATAATTCACAGATTTGGTGTCCCTGACTCCATTATTTCAGATAATGCATTAGCATTTATAGGCCTAAGAGTGATTGAGTGGGTAGTCAAACATGGTGTTTATCTGAACACAAGTTTGAACTACTACCCTCAGGGTAATGGTTTGGTAGAATCAACGAACAAGAACTTGATTAGGATAATCAAGAAAACCCTACAAGACAACCAAAGAGATTGGCACACCAAACTGAAATCTATGTTGTGGCTAGATAGAATTACCTCAAAGAAGATCATTGGGAATTCTTCCTATATGCTAGTGTATGGAAGAGAGGCTAAATTGTCCATTTTAACTAAATTGCCAGCCCTGAACTTAGCTACTCAGTATGTCTTGTTTGAAGAAGGGAATCCTTTGCAGATTAGGTATGCTCTGATTATGAAATTAGAAGAACATAGAGATAATTCCATGAAGGATATTGAATTCCACCAAATGCAGACAAAGAAAATATTTGACAAGAGAGCCAGGGCTAGGAATTTCAAAATTGGAGATATAGTCCTCAAATGGGATGAATTCAAATCAAATCCTGGCAGACATACTAAATTTGATTCTTTCTGGGGAGGTCCATTCATCATCACAGAATGCAAGGAACATAATGCTTTTTAGCTATCAACTCTTGGACGAGTTCTATTGCCCATTTCTATAAATGGATTCCATTTGAAACCTTGTTTCAAGGTTTGTCCTTCCTTGTAAATATTGTAGATAATTTCCCTTCTCTTTGTTCCTACTTTCTAGATTAATTTCCTTCTTTCCTTAAAGTGCCTGTGCGCAGTTAGTTATTCCTCTTCCTAGTTTCAATCTATTCTCAAGTTTCTATTTTTGATCGAGTGATGACTCTATGCCCAATGGATGTCAAAGGCTACTGGTTCTCAACATCTAGTAGGTAGACATCCCACAGAAATTGCCAAAGTTTTTACCCAAATTTTCCCCATTATGAAGATTTTGGATATATGTGGAGTAAAATGAGGCTCCCACGATGGTTGAGACCAACCTGTGAGGTGAACCTTAAATTTTTGATCTTGGTTGTGTTCTTTGCAATCTCTTCAGTCCCTATTTTTCTCCTGCCCATGCAAAATAATCTAAGTGTTGAAGAACCTATGTATTTGATAAAACCCTAGTTACCCAAGACTTGTTCTATTTTCCCATTACCTTTTGGGAAAATTAAGTTCTTCAAATTCCCAAGTGTGCATTTGTGCTTTACATTAAATCTCTAAGTCACGTGATAAAGATGGAATATTCCAAATCATCTGGTGACCCAGAAACTCTCGCTAGTCTCATGATCTCGTGAAAGAAAAGCATATTCCATTTCAATTAGGAGACTCAGTGACAGTCGTTGGATCAAATGTTGATCAGAGGGGAGTTGGGTAATCTCTTAATATAACCTAGAGTTAGCAAAGGATTTGGAGATCACATGACTCAGTGTAATTCCTACCTCCAGGTGTGACTTAAGTTCAGAGATGAGTTAAGTTGCGGCCTTTCAGTCGAGTGATCGTGTAATCAAGGTGAATATTCTTTCAAGGTCTAGAGACTTGGCAACCGCTGTCCAATTTGAAGAAGGTCTAACACTTGTCGCATAATCTCATGACAAATCTAGGGTTAGCAAAAAGGTTGGGAGACTTAGCGGCAAAGAAAAGGGATTAACCTAGGGTTATGAGGCATTGCCTGGGTAAATAAGGTGATCCAGTGGCTACATTTTAAAGTATAAATAGATTGGAATCTTAGCCATCAATATAGATATTCACACCACCTACGACCATTAGGATTTAAATATTCAAAGGAAATTCAAACATCTGATCCTAGAAGTTATGACAGAAATGACTTGCAGAGAAGTAGATGGATCAGTCAACTTCATAGAGGCACAGTTATGGTGGTAGGAAAGATTTTAGAGATATATTTGATTGATCAAAGACATTTTTACAATGCATTTATGAACAAAACTGACAGTGTTAGGGTTTTTGAATATTCTATTGCAATCAATTGTAACCCTAGCAGGGTCAGATTGACTCCAATCCTGCATGTTGGGGAGTATATATCTATTTTGAGAGCTTTTAGAGATTAGATTTTTTTGGGCTTAGAAGTTATCTGTGGCATTCTTTCTACCCTCTGATTTATATAGTTTTTAATCTTTCATTGATATTCAGATATTGCCAAATATTTTTGTGACATATTTTCTATCCCTGGGCTTTCTTGTCTGAATCTCTCTTACTGAATTAGAATATTGAATGATTTTTAGAGAAACATTGGAACCCATGAGCCCTCTTTCTTTTTGCAATAGTGTGTACTACTATGGATGATTTTATTTAGATGATTTTGTGAATATATTCTATAGTCCCCTTTTATTTTGTCTCATTCCTGTGTCAAATTGCAAAAGTGGATGTTTATTTGTAGGTCATAGTCCGTGTCTACTCATAGTGAATATGCTATTGTTTGTGAAATTACTTCTTTCCCTGAATAGCATTTGTTTATCTCAGGCCTCTCTATGAAATATTTGTGCAAACCTATCTAGGAGGTTGTGTTCTATTTGTTCCAAGGTTTCATGCTTAGATTACTTAATGTGTTATGATTCAGGTCATCTTTGGTGTATCACATAGTAGGATAGTTTGTTTTCAGTTATTTTCCTTTCATGCATTCCTTCTATCCCTTTTCCCTCAAGAATTTACTTTCATGTTAAGAAGAAAATTTGGGTGACATATCAAGAGGAACTGGCCTAGAATTTTGAGGTCTCATCTCAGTTAGCAAAAGGTCCCACAACCTTGAGATGATTCCCATGTTACACTAGATTACCAAGACTACAAGAGCTTGGGTAAGGGTGCAAACCTAGGTATCTAACAGTTAGTCTGCATCAAACCCTGAAAATATAATACATTAAGCACAAATGACTTGGGGACTTGATCAATGCCTGAGAGTTCTGAGGATTCTAGCTCATGTGATGAATGAAACAAAGGACCCAGGGGAACCTAGGACCCAAAGTCCAAAAAGGATGAACATTATTGATATGACCAGGAATTAGCCGTACTAGGCTGACATGGGGTGTCACATGGTCATGAAGTAAAGGAAGTAATGGAAATAATGGTGAAAACTATTTGAACATGCAAAAAAGTGACTTCCACTTGGGCCAATTTTAAATGCTCACGCGTGGGGACTTAAACCCGCCATTAAGACAAAAAATGACAGAGGAGAGAGAAAATTGTCATAGCTCAAACAGGCAAGGTGTCAAGTTTGAATCATGGTGAATACCTCTCTGACAAGCTCAACAATTTGGACTGGACGTGAGGGAGCGCGCGATGAGCTCGCCACAAAGAGAAGGATATACATGGAATATACACATTTACAGAGGGCCAAAGCATGACTCGCAAGTCAATCAAAGGAAAAGCTATATATAGCTATTTACATGCAATTACACAATGTACAAGGGTATAAAAAGACATTTTCACTAACTTACAACAGCACAGGGGGTGGACAACCCTCTGGCAGAGCCATCCCACCAACAGGAGGCGACAGCAAGAACGAGACAGGAAACCAGAAACAAAAACAAGGAAGAAACCAGAAGCCAAATAAATGAAAACACAACCAAAGAGAAAATGAAAACATGAGGGAAAAGAATGAGAAAGGCCTACCTAAAAATATGGAGAATGCGGTAAGGTGAGCACGCGAGGCACTCTACAACTGGTCCACCTGGAAATGACCGTGAACGCACCATTGCTTACTACTGTTTGAATGTTGTTAATTACCGAAAGAAATTCATAATTAATCACTTTTGGTCACCTTAATTTCTCTGGTAATTACTCTGAGTATTTTGATCATGATAGATGTGAAAGTGATAGGTGAAACCTATTTATACCCTTAGGGTAAAAACATGTTGCTTTCCCTCTGTAAACTCCAAAAAAAGGAAAACCTCGAGGCTCCAGGCCTGGGAATTCCATGTAACCATATCCTCTACAAAATAAGACATGATGACAAAGAATCCTAGAGTCTGGGATTCGGCCAACTCAACAGACAAACACACTCTAGGACCAGGTCCCAAAGGAAAGAGAACCAAAAGAAAAAGAAAATGGCCCTCGCAGAAGCAAAGCCTGAAGGGAAACAAAAAAGAAACAAAGAGAAACCAAGGAAAAGAAAAATTGAAAAGGGGGACCCAACTATTGGAAAGTTGACAATCTGAGTGTATATGACTTATTTGGTGTTATCATTATGGCAACAAAGTCATATGAAGTTTTGACAATAAACTTTGAAGAGAAAAATTGACTAAGTACAAAAAATAGAACAATACAAAGTTATCAGAGCACCAGTGCATGTGTGTACAATAGAGTCTCTATGATATGTTTTTTAGCTTACCCTATACATGCATGATATAGAATGATAGTACAAAGAAAATATAGGAAGAATAAGTACACTAACAATTCAGAAAATAGAGTATGGAGCTGACCTCAGTTTGTGGATTAGCGTATAATATTTTATTTTGTAAAGGCTATGTGCCTATTGTAATAAGTTTGTAAATATTTCTTAAACATTATTGTAAACACACTGAAGCCATTTTTTTTGGAAGCATTATGTATATTGTTTTTGGGCCGACTAAGGTCTTGTTTTTAGTTGTGTCTATTCAGGCATGTATATATATATTAGACATGCATTTTTGTATTAGGGTGTCATCGAGAAAACAAGAAAATAAGTTAATCAAAAGATCAATATGAGAAAATTAGTATGAAGTATAAGTCTACAAGACTTTTAAGCATCAACGCATAAATGGAACTGATTAGACAACAGTGTCATTACAGCAGTTCATTTTGATATAGTGCATATCAGTTATCAGGAGGTTGTAGCCTTCATCTTATTGAGAAGTGAGCTTTGGGAGTGAGCCAACCACCTCTAACAAGGTTTTTGTAAAGACTCCTAATAGGGTCATTGTACTTGAATTGAAAAGACTACTCCTAACAGGGCAAAGGAACATTAACAAGTTCATTATACTAGTACAATCATTTGGGGGTACTAATTCCCACCGGGGTTTTCCTCTGTTCAAGGTTTCCTTGTAATCATATATTGTGTTATGAGTTAATGTGTTATGCTTCATTGGTTATCTATTTTAAATTTGCTAAAATATAATTAATTGACAAACACTGATTCACCCCCCCCCCTCTCAGTGTTTCTAACAATTGGTATCAGAGCTCTGGTCCTCTGAAAGAAAGTTTAACCACTTGAGGAGATCATGGATTCAGCTGAAGCAAAACATCTGAAAAAGAATCTTGAAGCAGCCCTTGAAGATCTTGATAGATCTAAAAAAGAAAATGAAGAATTAAAACTAAAATTTGATGGCTCCCAAATGCTTATCAAGAAATTAAGAAAATACTTGAAAGATTGCTCCACAAATGATTTGGGAAAAATGGTCAAAAAGCTGAATGAAGAAAACATTTCTTTGAAAGATAAGATTGAAGATCTGAATGAACAACTTATAGATAGCCTAACTACTAGTGAAGAAAATACCAAAGAGAGTAAACAATTAGATGATGAACTTATATAAGCAAACATGAAAATCTTGGAGTTGGAAAACATCAAGAAAAAGATAGAATCTGAATTAACAGAAGAAAAAGATAAGATTGATAAACTAAACACAAGTTCTGATCTAATTCAATCACAACTTTATGCACAGAAGCTAAAAGGTGATACTACTAGTGTTGGATACAGTGTAGCTCAAGTTGAAATCAATTCAATGCAAGAAAGAAAGAAAGCACAAGATATATCTACTGAAGCAAAGAAAACTGAGAATCTTGCAGTGACTAACACAGAACCACCTAAAGATGAAGTCAAGCAAGTTAATAAAAATTGTTATTCTTGTAAAAATCATGGACACTTGGAAAGATATTGTAAAGAGGTAAGACCTTTCAATGGATATTGTTACTCCTGTAATAAATTTGGTCACAGGGCTATTCACTGTAGAACAAATCAAAGAAATCAGTCACAGAAGAATCAAAGAAATCTGAATCAACACAATCAGATAAATCAACCTCAGAGAAACTATCATAACATTACATGTCAGATATGTAATTATAATGGACATGTAGCCAAGAAGTGCAGCATGATAAACAATATTAATAGACCTCCAATCATTTGTCACTTATGTGGAAAAGCTGGACACATCTCAAGGTTCTGTACATCCAGAACTCAAAAACAAGAGAAGCCCAAAGAATCTTTATTTGAAGAATCTGGTGAAGTCAAGTTTGTACAAGCTACAGAATATTTAGGTAAAATATGGGTTAAATTAAATAAATATAATGATGAGAACAATGTAGTAGATGCATCCATAGTGGACGCACCTTCTACTTCTGGTTAGATAACCCTCATGGTCTTAGGGGGAGCTATTCTAGCTCTGAACCCCTGTGTGGCTGGTATACTCACCTCTGAGTATGCGCCTATGAATTCATGTATTTGGTGATAGATTGAGGAAGTATGCATGGATGCATAGCTTGAATAGTGACAGAAGTAAAGATTGAAATTCTTTGTGTTAACCGTGTTACAACTTTGAGCATTAAATGCGGTAACTTTTATATAAGTTAATAAATGATCTTTTATCCTCACTTTGCATTTGAGATTGAGCATTCAAAGAGTGCAGCAGTAGTTAGCATCGAAGTGTTGAAGGATAAACTAATTGGTTGATTAGCAAGATGAATCAAAGTTGAAATAGAACCCTAGTGAATGCATCATTTCAAAATCTCTAGAAACCCTACTTAAGCAAGAAACAAGTAAGCAATGGCTACTCCTACGGTGTTTGACATCTCTAAGAAGAAGAGATATGTGTTTAAGAAGCATCCATTCAAGCCTATATTAGATGATGTAGAAGGGGCATTCTCTAAGAATCTGCTAGGATTCGTGCATGTCAAGGACATTCATGCCTTCATCTATTGTAAGAAGGAAATTGTTGGGGATAATAGCATAGAAACTCTCATGGCATCTATGATGAAACCAGACTACTCATTCAAGGATGAATTCTCACATCTTGTTGATAACCCTATCTTCGAGTATTCAAACGCGCATGAGTTCTATGAACCAGAATGGTTCAAAATTTTACTTAGTAGGATACATGATGATTTGTATTGGATTGGTGAAGTTATTTTCTTCATTAATGTTGATCTTATTCATGAAATGACCTGCCTCCCTAAGGTTGGACCAGTTCTTCCCACTGGTAAAGATGTAAACAAATAGGTTGAACAAGCATTCTTATCCAAAAGTGATAGGTGCGAGATGATTGTTGATCCTATTAAAGAGGATGATATCAAAATCATCACCATGATACTCGGCTACAAGTTCCAACATGCTAGCAGACTTAATAGTGTATCCGTAGAAATAGTTCTAGCAACAATAAGGATGGTAAGAGATAATACACAGCATAATCTTTGTGAGATATTATGCGCACAACTAATTGAGAACATAAGAGCTATCAAGCATGACAAAGAAAGATATTCAGATTTGGCTCTTTGATCATCTACCTATACTTCCACATTGTTGGTAAAGTCTCTAATCTTTACCTAGATAGGAGCAAACCCACTATGTCACAAATTTCACTAAAAGCTACATCAGAAAGTAGTGTAAAGGATTCTATGGACATGGAGATCAAAACATTTGGGATCAAGATGTAGAAGAGGTTCACGATACCTGAGAAGATAGTTGATAAATACAAGGACACCATATGCTTCATGGTGGAAAATAACTATACTTTCATGGAAGTAGTTGAGTCAAGAACAAAATGGATTCATCCACTTGGTTATAAAGTTGAAGAACATGTGTTGGAAGGATATGCCCAAGTTCTTTTATCTGTGCCTAAAGATCTAAATGAGTCAAGATGGGGTACATACAAAGAGAATACAAATCAAGTTGATTTTGTCTTATATAGTGCAAATAACAAAAGGAAGGCATCAAGGATTACATCCAATATCCTAAAAGTGCATGGGGTCACACAAGAAGACCTAGACAAAGCTAGGGAAGCTAAAATTGCAAGAGAGCTCAAACAAACTCCTGTAGAAGTAAAAATAGAAAAATTTGATGATATCCCAAATAAGAAGAAGAAGAAATCTGATGAAGGTACATCTGTGCCATCAACTACTATTGACTTGGATCCCTCTCCACCATTAGTACCAAGCAAGTTGACCAAAAGAAGGAAGCAAGTTCCCACAGGTTACCCATCCTCAAGGACAACAAGGAGAAAAGTAAAGAACGCTCAAGCCCCTCCTGAGGTAGGATTCAGACCTAGTCTGAAAGTCTTAAGGAATAGAATTTTTAATGAAGGAAGACTAGACTCTATTAAAAAATTCTATGACAAGTACCAAGAGATAGATAAATCAAAAATTCACTCTATGATTATCTCACATATGATCAAGTTTAAGAGGATAGTATTGGAACTCAAGAAAGTCATACCAGACAAAGTATGGAACATGCTAAACCTATTGAAGAGACAAGCAATAGAGGAAGATATGAGGATTAGAGAAGAAACATTAGATAATCTTCTCCCTATTTTCTCACATGATGAGAAAGCTATACTGTTGGCTTTGGTAAAACCTCATCTTAGAACCAAAACAAGAACTCTTCATATAATGAACAAAGAGTATGAACTAGTTGGTGAAGAAACTCAGAAAGCATTTGAGAAAGTATTTTTGGATAGGCACATGTATCAATCTATGATGCCTATAGATAAAGTAACTCAAGTCCCTCCCAAAAAAGATAAAGAATCAGTGATTCCAAATGCGCCTATGACAGGTCCACAGGACTCAGCACCCATAGTTTCATCACCTTCTAACACAGCTAAAAATTTAGAAGAGACCATTGTAATCAATGGTGTTAAGATATCCATGATAGCTTCAAATAATGACATGGAAAATTTTGAAAAAGTATTTGTTAGCACTGAAGAGACAGAGAAGGTATGCATGGATAATATTTCCCTACAACAAGATGAAGCTCCTCTTAAAGATTCAACAGATTTGAATAGTGAGGAAGACAATCAATCTAATGAACCACCTGTTATGGAGATCCCAGTGAAAATTTAATGTATGGATACTAGTCAAAATGCTATATTCATTCCATCTATTCATCCATCAACTTCATTGTTTTCAATTTTAACCCCTGACTCAGCAAGCCTAGATGCATGGGGAGAAGAAGATTTGATCAAGATTAGTGTCTTAGCCATGGATAAATCCAAAGAGAAACAAGTTATGAGAAACCCTCTCTTTCTAGAGTTAGTGAACATCTTGAATGACTTAGTGCCTGTAGATAATAAAGTGACTAAAATTCAGTCAGTTGATGATGTTGATAGCATCTTAACAAGCTTCAAAGCACACTTCACAAGTTTAGTAGACTCTGCTACTAGAACTGCAGAAGAAAATTACAAAAAAGAAAGATTGGATGAATTGGTAAAGAACTTCTCTTTAGATCCCAATTAATTGAAGATTGATCAGACTATTCTAAAAGAGTTGGCATCAAAAGGTAGGAAAGTAATAGCAAATTGCATGGATAGAGGCAAACTCACCTCTGAGCACATCAAAAAGATTGAGGCAAATATCTTGGTTGATAACATAAGGCAATCAGTTGAAACATCATCCCAAGACATGAATATCTACAACAATATCTATCAAGGGTAGATAGACAAGATTGAAAAAGCTAAGATGGAGATCAGTAATATAAGGATCAGGCAGACCCAACTGAGAAATGCACTAGCGCCCTACTTAGCTATTTTGAATGAGAACATCAAACAGATAGATGCAACTATTGCTACCTATGATCAAGGACCCTGCATGGATCTAACAAAGATGGAGAAGCTTATATATGCCTTATGCACCCATCTTTAGATAGTTGATGCACTGAAGGCATTCTGGCAGCAAGAGATCAAGAATATTTAGATTGCTTATCCAGATGTGTACTTGGAGTAAGTACCTAGAGACTCACAATTTTGACACCTTTGTCATTAATTGAAAGGAAACTAAGTGTGTGGAAAATAGTTCCCTAAGCTAAACTCTTGAGGAGAGGATCATGCAAATTCAGATTTAACCCTTATCAATTACAAAATGTTAATACAATTAACTTAGATGTTGCTGCAATAACATGTATACATAGAAAAATGAGAATGACACAATGATTTACCCTAGGGAAAACCTTTCAGTAAAAAACCCCAGCACTCTAATACCTGCACAATGTATTAATCAAAACTATTTTTTTTTACAATACACTTGCAATGCAAGTTCTTTCAGGACATAATCGACACTTGAAGACAAATCTGACAACATAACAACATTCCAACAATACACTAACTTCTCACTCAGTGATTTGCAACCCAAAATTGCTTATATCATGTGTTTCCCTTTTTAGGGAAACTTCCAAAGATAACCGTATTAGGGTTTTACCATTCTTTGAAAAAAAATAGGAACCCCATGCATTGCAGAAGAGTGTACAGTACTCAACATGATCAGTTGCCACATGTCTTGCATGTCTTCACCCGTCATCAAATATTTCACAATTATCTCTTAAAAATATTAATGACTGTCAGGAATCCATCATAACCATTTTATTCATGATTATCTTACACATTGTCCAAAGTGCCAACATTTGGCAAATAACCTCTACCATAGAAAGGGGTGCCTAGATCCACCTAGACCAAGATTGATCATCCTTTTCATCTTCCAAGTAGAGTGAAAACACAACATGTCCACTCAACTAAATGACAGAACGGATATCAAACTTAAATACATTATTTGCAAACATTTAATTACAAAACAAATAATATCAAATGTAAGGAAATATACAAGGTTGAGAAACCTTATTCCTAACATTCTCCCACTTTTTGAATACCTTGTAAGAGCCAAAGGAAATAACAGGATTTAACTACTATAGGCTGAGAGGCCCATAGACTCTGAACACCATCTAAACTTCTCTGTGCCCACAATTTTTTTCAATGCATCCGCAACATTCTTTACTGTATCTACCTTCTCCAAACTTACCTTTCCATCCTCTACCATATCTCTCACAAAGTGAAACCGCACATCAATGTGCTTCGTTCTGGCATGGAAAGTTGGATTCTTTGCAAGGAAAATACACTCTGACTATCGCAACAAATTGTAATCTATCCTGCATCAACACCAACATTCAAAAATAGTCTCCTAAGCCAAATGGCTTCCTTACAAGCATGAGTAGCTTCCATGTACTCTTCTTCTATCATGGACAAAGTGACCACAAGTTGTCACTTACTCATCCAACTGATGGCACCACCAAACATAGTGAACACATAGGCACTAGTAGATCTCCTGCTGTCAATGTCACCTGCCCAATCTGAATCCACAAACCCACAAATACAAACTAAATGCGGAGCTCCTGAATAGTTGCCATGATAGCATATGGAATACTCTGATGTACCCTTCAAATATTTGAACACTCTCTTAACTACATCCCAATGTACCCATCTATGTTTTTCCATAAACTGACTCAGGACTCCCACTTCTTGGGCAATGTCTAGTCTAGTACAGATCATAGCATACATAAGGCTTCCAACTGCACTCGCATAAGGTAATTTGCTCATGTCCTCCACCTCACTAGGAGATTTTGGAAAATAATCCATAGATAAATTTGTTCCCATAGAAATAGGAACACAGAATGGTCTGCAATCTGTCATGCTAAACCTGTCCAACATAGACTTCACATACTTACTCTGACTCAACCAAAGTTTTATGTTAGATCTATCTCTATTGATTTCCATACCCAAAATATACCTAGCTGCCCCTAGATCTTTCATTTCAAACTGTGCTAACAACTGAGACTTCAAATCAGAAATCATGCCCATACCCTTCCCAATCAACAACATATCATCAACATATAATGCAATAATAAGAAGGCGATCATTGTCAACTTTGAAATAAACACAATGATCTGATTTCGATATCAGAAAACCAATCGACAACACAAAGGCATCAAATTTAAGGTACTATATCCTAGGAGATTGTTTCAAACCATATAGAGACTTCTTTAATCTACAAACCAAAGACTCTTTACCTTTCTGAATATAGTGCTCAGGTTGTGACATATAGATCTCTTCCTCCAAATCACCATGAAGGAAAGTTGTCTTCACATCCATCCGTTCTACCTCTAAATCATACGATGCTGCTAAAGATAACAGAAATCTAATGGATGTAAGCTTTGCAACAGGAGAGAATATTTCACCATAATAAATTCCCTCCACCTATGAATACCCCTTTGCAACCAATCTGTCCTTGTACCTCTCAACATTGCCATCTGCATAGAATTTATTCTTAAACACCCATTTGCTTCCAACAGGTTTATGTCCTTTAGGAAAAGGTACTAGGTCCAAAGTTTTGTTCTTCTCCAACTAAGCCATCTCATCATCCATGGCCTCAATCTAGGAACTTGCATCTTCCATACCCATAGCCTCTTTCATAGATCTAGGTTCATCAATGTTTGTAATTAAGGCATAAGCACAACTGGAATCTAACATAGAAAATCCAAACCTCTCTGGCTTCTTTCTTTCTCTCATGGATCTCCTCAAGGGCTGAGGTTGAGGTTTTTCTACCTCTTCTTCTAAATTTTCATAGTTGCTAGAGCTCTTCTCATCATCAGATCCATCATGGTCTCTCTGTTCAGTCTTCTCGGGGGTAGGAGGCAACTAAACAACATCTTCTTTCATTTCTTTTTCATCTGGCTGTAGCACAATAGGAGAAGGTGTTAGCTCTCTAAAAATAACATTTCTACTATACAACACCTTACCAATCATAGGATCCCAAAGCTTGTATCCT
>MU225738.1:41295-51431 GCA_018584345.1 Thuja plicata | reverse complement strand
AATTAATCATAGGGATTTTTAGCTAATAAACCCTGAGAATTTAGGAATTAAATATAATGTCAGATTTATGCAAATTTAGGTTTTCTACATTTGAAACTCAGTCAATTAAAGTCAATTAGGAGGAGAACTTGCCTAGTACAATAGGACTTAGATGATGAGAAAATTGAAGGAACACGCCAAAAATTGATTAGGATTATTAGGTGCCAATTTTGGGGTGTTACAACTCCTAGCCTTCTCCATCAGTGTCTTGTTCATTCTTTCTGCAACTCCATTTTGTTGTGGGGTATAAGGAGTTGTCTTATGCCTCTTGATCTCTCATTCTTTACAAAACTGTTCAAACTCTGCTGAACAAAACTCACCACCATTGTTAGTTCTCACACACTTAATTCTTTTACCAGTCTAATTCTCTACGAGAGCTTTAAATTCCTTGAACCGACTAAAAACTTGTGTCTTTCTTTTAAGGAAATAAATCCATGTCCTTCTACTGTAATCATTTAAAAAAGATACAAAATATATAGATTTGGAGACTGAAGGAACTTTAACAGGACCAAACACATCCGAATGGATAAGATCCAAAATACTAGAAGACTTGTGAGAACTGGAGTAAAACTGAACATGATTTTGCTTACCATAAACACAGTGTTCACAGAAGTCAAACTCAAGATTACAATCATTTATCCCCTCAATGAGGTTTTTTTTTTTAGGGTTCTGAGACCCTTCTCACCAATGTGGCCAAATCTCATATGCCACAACATTGTCTTTTCTATAGGAATTTTTCCTTCCAAAGTGTTAGCACCCTTAGGTACACTTTTTGCACTACCATCGGAGCCCATTACCATAGAACTCTTGATTGCTGGTTCAGATGGTGGAGATGAAGTGACTACTGCTCTCTTCCTTGAGACAAAAGAACTATTGCACTGTGAAGTGCAAGCATCCAGCTAAAATAGGGTACCTCTCCTAGTACCTTTTACAAGCACCATAGCTCCTCAAATCATCTTGCATCCATCTTTCAAAAAAACAACTTGCACACCTGCATCATTCAGCATACTTACAGATAACATATTTTATGTCAAACCTCAGATGTGCATTACCCCGTTGATCCCCTTTACTCATTCATCAGGGAATCTGATAGTGACTCTTCCTTGTCCAACTATCTCTAGGTGAGAATCATCACCCAGGTACACCTTTCCACCATAAAACTCCTCATACTTTGAGAACCAACTTCAATGAGAGGTCATGTGAAAAGAATAACCCAAGTCAATCAGCCACACATCACTAGATGCATGGGTGGCCAAGGTTGTGACAAAATCATCACCATCTTCTTGAGGTTTTTCAGAATCAAAATCTAGGCTTTTCTTCTTCTTCTTTGGCTCTTTGCTATCCTTATGGAAGTGCCCTGTCTTACCATAGTTCCAACATGTTACCTTAGACTTTCCAGGAGTCTTATATTTCCCACGGGATTTGGATCTACCCTTTTCATACTTCTTGTCATTTTTCTTTCCTCTGTCTTTGGATTTATAATGAACAACAAGGGCTTCCTTGGTTGAATCGGAGGTCTTTCTTCACATCTCCTTAGATAACAGTGAAGACACCACACCATCCATTTAGAAAGTGAAAATAGTACTCCCAAGGGCCATCACAAGATGGTCCCATGAATCTGGCAAGGAATATAGCAGGGTCATACGTTGATCCTCCTCCTCCAACTTGACACCAGTTGATGTCAACTATGCAATCAGCATGTTAAATGTGTTCAAGTGATCTGCAATAGATCCTCCTTCCTCCATTCTCAAATAATATAGCTTCTTTCTCAGGAACAATCTATTCACCAAGGACTTGGCCTGATACACATACCCAAGTCGTGTCCACAATTTGTTTGCGGTCTTCTCCTTGAGAACATTCAGGAGAATAGAATCTGCTAGATAGAGTCTAATGAGACCCTTAGCTTTCTGATCCTTGAGATCCCAATCTTCTTGAGGCATGTTTACTAGTTTGATCATTTGCAACCGCCTCCCATACATCACGGTCTATGAGCATGTCTTCCATCTTGAGTTTCCACAACTCAAAGTTTGTCACTGAAATTTTCCACCTCCATTCTACAGTATGAAGAACTTGTCATCTCTTCCTACAATAAGGTTATGAATAATCTACAACAATACTCCCACTGAACTAGACATTAGCTCAAAAAAACCATACCCTAACAAATAGAACCAAAACTAGCCAGGCTCTGATACCAACTGAAAGGAAACTAAGTCTGCATAAAATAGTTCCCTACGCTAAACTCTTGAGGAGAGGATCATGCAAATTCAGATTTAACCCTTATCAATTACAAAATGTTAATACAATTAACTTATATGTTTCTGCAATAACATGTATACATAGAAAAATGAGAATGAAACAATGATTTACCATGGGGAAAACCTTTCAGTAAAAAACCCCAACACTCCAAAACCTGCACAATGTATTAATCAAAACTATTGTTGTTTAAAATACACTTGTAATGCAAGTTCTTTCAGGAGATAGTCGACACTTCAAGACAAATCTGACAACATAGCAGCATTCCAATAATACACTAACTTCTCACTCAGCGATTTGCAACCCAAAAACTCTTATATCATGCACTTCCCTTTTTAGGGCAACTTCCAAAGATAACCGTATTAGGGTTTTACCATTCTCCAAAAAAATAGGAACCCCGTGCATTACAAAAGGGTGTACAGTACTCAACATGATCAATTGCCACATGTCTTGCATGTCTTCACCCATCATCGAATCTTTCACAATTATCTCTTACAACTATTAATGATTGTCTTAGGAATTCATCATAACAATTTCAGTCATGATTACCTTACACATTGTCCAAAGTGCCAACATTTGAAAAATAACCTCTACCATAGAAAGGGATGCCTAGATCCACCTAGACCAAGTTTGATCATCCTTGTCATCTTCCAAGTGGAGTGAAAACACAACATGTCCACTCAACTAAATGACAGAACGGATATCAAACTTAAATATATAATTTGCAAACATTTAATTACAAAACAAATAATATCAAATGTAAGGAAATATACAAGGTTGAGACACCTTATTCCTAACATTAATGTCAAAGGGGGAGTAATGTATGTATATATAAGGAGTATGTTATATAGCCAAAAACATAATATACAGTTTTTGTTGTTAAGTCAAAGTTTAAAACAACTTGGCCACATTCCTTTGTTGTCATTAATGAAAAAGGGGGAGATTGTTGGCAAGTTGAAAATCTGAGTGTATATGACTTATTTTGTGTTGTCATTATGGCAACAAAGTCATATGAAGTTTTGAAAATAAACTTTGAAGAGCAAAATTGACTAAGTTCAGAAAACAGAACAGTACAGAGTTATCAGAGCACCAATGCACGTGTGTAAGATCGAGTCAAGATATGTGTGTTCATACTTAAGCTCTATGATATGTTTTTTAGCTTACCCTATACACACATGATACAAAATGATATTACAAAGAAATTATAGGAAGAATAAGTGCACTAACAGTTCAGAAAATAGAGTATGGAGCTAACCTCAGTTTGTGGATCAGTGTATAATATTTTGTTTTGTAAAGGCGCGCCTATTGTAATAAGTTTGTAAATATATCTTGAACATTATTGTAAACACACTTAAGCCAATTTGTTTGGAAGTGTTGTGTATATTTTTTTGGGGCCGACTAAGGTCTTGTTTTGAGTTGTGTCTATTCAGGCATGTATATATATTAGACATGCTTTTTTGTATTAGGGTGTCATCGAGAAAAGAAGAAAAGAAGTTAATCAAAAGATCAATATGAGAACATCAGTATGAAGTAGAATTATACAAGAGCTTTAAGAATCAGCGCATAAATGGAACTAATCAGACAATAGTGCCATTATAGAAGTTCATTTTGATATAGTGCATATCAGTTATCAGGAGGTTGTAGCCTTCATCTTATTGAGCAATGAGCTCTAGCAGTGAGCCAACCACCTCTAACAAGGTTTTTTTAAAGACTCCTAATAGGGTCATTGTACTTGAATTATAAAGACTGCTCCTAACAGGGCAAAGGAACTTTAACAAGTTCATTATACTAGTACAATCATTTGTGGGTACTAATTCCCACTGGGGTTTTCCTCTGATCAAGGTTTCCTCATAATCATATCTTGTGTTATGAGTTAATGTGTTATGCTTCATTGGTTATCTATTTTAAAGTTGTTGAAATATAATTAATTGACAAATACTAATTCACTCCCCCCCTCTCAGTGTTTCTAATAGCAACATTTTGCCCACAAAATGTAGGGATGGGTATGTAGGGCATAACAAATGGCGACCCATTGGGATGAATGCCTTAGCGCATTCGAGAACTTCAAGATCTTTGTTTAGAAAAACTAGAATTAATCTTTACCAAGAGCATTCTACTTGCAAAGCATGAGGTTTCTAATACAATTAGACTCATCATTGATTCAATCTTTTGGTCTTTTTTCAGCTGTGAAGTGTGTGCTTTGAAAGAAAATCAAGCCGATGATTTCTGGCAGCAGTAGAGAGGAGGCACTGAATAAATCAGACCAAAGTCATCCTATCTTGTATGTTTCCCCCAGATACCTGAATTCTCTATTCTTCAGTTTCTTTCTTTTTATCTTTTCTAGATGGGAAGGCGGTACTCCTTTCACCATGATCCTTAAGCTTAGCTAATTTTAACAGCGGTACTTCTTTCACCTTGCCATCCACTTTTAAATTGCTGAATAGGAGAGAACATTCTAGACCCGAGATATTTTTATGATTTTCAGACTTAGTTGATAACCAGTGCAACCGACCTACCCTCAAGGATCATGTGATTACTTTCTCCTTATATTTTATGTTAACCAATGTCTGGACTTTCAAGATATGAATCTGATGAAGATTACTCATAGCTTGTTACCATACACTCAAAACAATTCCAGAGTGCAGACAAATTCTACCATGCTAACAATAGATTCCAAACTACCCAAAATGCATAAGGTACCATTCCATGGACTAGATGTTATGCGAAGAATACCTATCTACAAGAAGAGGGAAACATGCTAGAAACCTAAAAAATAGACACAAAACAAAAGAAAACCAAAAACAAAGGCAAATGTGAAAAGGGGAAGGCATTCCCAGAGGATGGCTAACAAACTATTTACAAGGACAAGGCACTCAAAAAGAGCACCGGGAGGGATATTTATAAGAAATAACTTTACATATAATATAAATTTAGACAAACCTTCCACCTACCTTATTCAAAATAGTGCTTGAGAAAATGTCCATTGGTAGGAAATGGGATGGCTTCTTTGGTCATAGTATTGAGGTGATAAGCATTTGCCCCACAAATCTCAGATATCATATATGGTCTGATCCAGAGCTGTTGAAACTTGGTATGCTTTCCCTTCTTCTCCTAGGCCTTGTCCCACAAGAGGACCAAGTCAAAAATCTAAAAGGCCTTATACTGGGCTCTTCATTCAAACCATCATTTTAATACTGCTTAATGACATGCAAAATGTTCCAATGTCACGTCTCATTGTTCCTCCATTCTCACCAGGTTCAGAAACTGAACTTCCACAATGTTGTCTCGGTTGCTAAATTCCTGCATGAACTGTAGTACCAGGATCTATAAGTTGATATGGAATACTAGATTCTGGCCATAAACTAGGTGAAATGGGGAAGTACCTAGGCTACCTTTATTCTGATACGATTCACCAAGAGGGAAAACCTAAGCTTTTGGTGCCAGTCCTGGGGGTTTTGTTCTAACAGATGTTTGATCACCTCAAGTATATTTTTGTTAGTAGATTCTGCCACACCATTTCCCTGGGGTTAATAGTTGCTAGTGAACTTTAGGGTGATCTTCCTTTCATAGGTCCATTCAAGTAGTTGCACCAAAGAAATTGTCAGACCATTATCACACCCTATAACAAATGGCATTCTGAAATGAGTGACTATGTTTTCTTCTAGGAATTTGATAACTACATCTGCCATTTTTTTTTGCAAGGAATTGCTTCAGACCACCACGTGCAGTAATTGGTAGCGGTAAAAATGTACCAATGGTTGGTAGATGATTTGGGGTTGATTTCCCTAATAAAATCAAATGCCCATTTGGCAAAGGGTCTAGCTTTGAAGACTGGTTTCAAAGTCATGGTCAGGTTTCACTCACGATGTGTCATTGTTTGACAAGTGTGGCATCTCCTAACGTGAGTATAGACATCCTTAAAAATGCAGGGCCAATAGTATCCATCCTAGAGGATCTGATGGGCAGTGGCATTAGCTGATCCATGCCTAGTTCCAAACTGCCCGTGAAATTCTTTAATCATTTTTGCAGCTTCATCTCTATCAATGCACCGGAGGTATATCCCTTCATAGTTCCTGCGGAAAAGCATTCCATTTTTTATCATGAAGTGTGCCTTTGCAGCTGTAGGGTGCAATGTTTGTTTGGGGGGAGCCTCTCTAAGCATCTGTTTTTGAGAATTAATTACACCAAATCGGTATACCATGGGTCTTGAGTGACAGACTCCACTATGTAAGTTTGGCATTCAATTTCTAGAGTTCCTTCTGCCATTGCTCTACATAGTCCCTGGCCTCAAACTATCTTCATGGGTTGCATTTCTAGATCATATTCTTGGAGGATGGTCATCCATTTCCCCCATTGCTCACCTAGTTCACTCTATAGGATCAAAGACTTAATTGCTTGGTCTGAGATAATAGCGTGCACTTTGCTCCAGAGAATATAGTGTCAGAATTTCTTCACGGCGTGGACGAGAGAAAAGTCCTACTTTTCCAAAGATAGTATTGGACTTCGGAATTCTTGAAGGGGGAGCTCATAAAATATATTGGTCGATCTTCCCCTTTGACCTTCTAGGTCAAAACTACCGTGGCAAAATGCGGCGAAGCAAAGGAGTACATGTGAAATGGGAGGGAATAGTCCAAACTAGCCAATACTGGTGCCTCCATAATCATTTGCTTAATCTGGGTGAATGCCCACTTTGCTTCTAGACTCCACTCAATCTTTGTGTCTTTCTTCATCATGTCATTGAGTGGTTTGACTATCTCGGCGAATCCAGTAATGAACCGCCGGACAAATTTTATCTTTCCGAAGAAAGATCTTATCTCTTTCTTACTATTGGGCATTTGTAAGTTTAGCAATGCTTCAACTCTTTCAGAGTCAATGGATTGTTGGAAAGTTGACTCCCAGAGGATACATGACTTATTTTGTGTTGTCATTATGGCAACAAATTCATATAGAGTTTCTGTCAAGTAAACTTGTAAGATAAAAATGACTAAGTATAGAAAACAAGGCAGACAAAGTTATATAGTGATCTGCACATCAGCGCACATGCGAGCAATTGAATTAGAGTATGTGTGTTCACATGCATGCTCTATGTTATGTATACATACTAATTCTAGACACGCATGGTATGGAATGACAGTACAGATAAGTTACAGCAAGAATAGTACTACTACAGTTCAGAAGATAGAGCATGGAGCCGACTTATGTTTTGGATCAGTGTATAATATTTTTTTGTGTAAAGGCCAATCGCCTATGATAGTATGTCTATTATCATGTCTTTATTATTGTAGTAAACACACTTAAGCCAATTTGTTTGGAAGCATTGTGTATTATGTTTTTGGGCTGGCAAAGGTCTTGTTTATAGTCGCGTCTATTCAGGCATAAACATATATATATATATATATATGTAATGAAAAGATATATTTGAAGTTTCAAAGAAATTAGAAAAGTAGAGTAGTGTAAAGATGTCAGCATGAGATAGAGCCCCTAAAGAAGATAAGAGCATAAGCGCATAACTGGAACTGATCAGACATCAGTGTCATATATAGCAGTTCACTTTTGGATATAGTGCATATCTATTCTCAGGAGGTTGTAGCCTTCTTTCTCATTGAGCAGTGAGCTCTTGGAAAGTGAGTCCTCACCCCTAATAGGTTTGTTTGTAAAAGAGTCTTAATAGGGTCAAGCCTTTAACCAGGTCATTATACTTACATTGTAAAGACTGCTCCTAATAGGGCAAAGGAACTTTAACAGGTTCATTATACTAGTGCAATATTTGTGGGTACTAATTCCCACCATGGTTTTCCTCTAATCAAGGTTTCCCCGTAATCATATCATGTGTTATATGTTCTTGTGTTAAGCTTCATTGGATGTATATTTGGTTTATGTTTAAATTGTTGAAATATAATAAATAGGCAAACACTGATTCACNCCCCCCCCCCCCCCCCCCCCCCCTCTCAATGTTTCTAACAATTGGTATCAAAGCTCTAGTCCTCTGAGAGAAAATTTTAACCATTTGAGGAGATCATGGATTCAACAGAAGCTAAACATATAAAAAAGAATCTTGAAGAAGCCCTTGAATATCTAGATAGATTTGAGAAATAAAATGAGGAACTTAAGCTAAAAGTTGATGGCTCTCAAATGCTTATCAAGAAGTTAAGGAAAGATCTAAAAGATTGCTCTACCAAAGACTTGGGGAAAATGGTCAAGAAGTTGAATGAAGAGAACATGTCTTTGAAGGATAAGATAGAAGAATTGAATGATCAATTAACTGATAGCATAAAATCTATTGAAGAGAAAAACAAAGAAAATAAATAGTTAGATGAAGAACTCATGCAAGCCAATATGAAAATATTGGAATTGGAAAACATCAAGAATAAGATTGAATCTGAATTATCAGGAGCAAAAGAAAAGATTGACAAACTTCACACAAGTTCTAACTTAATTCAATCATAGATTTATGCACAAAAGCTAAAAGGTGACACCACTGGTATGGGATATAGTACAACTCAAATTGAGATCAATTCATTACAAGAAAGAAAGAAATCTCAAACAGAATCTACAGAAGTAAAGAAAACTGAGAATTATGAAGAGACTAAAGCAGGGCACAAGACAGTCAACTATACTTGCTATGCCTATAACAAACATGGTCACTTGGAAAGAGATTGTAAAGAGGTAAGACCTTTCAATGGTTATTGTTACTCTTGTAACAAGTTTGGCCACAGGGCTATACATTACAGAACAAATTAGAAAAATTAGTCACAATAGAACGAAAGAAATATTAATCAACAAAATCAGAGAAATCAACGTCCAAGAAACTTGTAGAAAATTACATGTAAGACATATAATTACAATGGACACACAGTCAATCAGTGCAGCATGATAAATAATAACATCAGACCTCCTATCATTTTTCACTCATGTGGAAAGGCTGGACACATCTCAAGGTTCTGTAGATCTAGGACTCAAAAACAAGATAATCCTAAAAAGTCTCTGTTTGAATAATCAGGAGAAGTTAAGTTTGTGGAAGCTAAAGCTAACTCAGATAAAGTATGGGTCAAGGTAAAGAAGGATAGTGATGAGAACAAGGTAGTAGATGCATCCATAGTGGATGCATCCTCTACTTCTAGTTAGTTGACCTTCTTGGTCTTAGGGGGAGCTATTCCAACTCTAAACCCCTGCGTGGCTGGTATACTCACCTTCAAGTATGTGCCTTTGGATTTATGTTTATGATCATAATTTGTAGTAGTATGCATGCATGCATTGTCTATATCGTATTCTAAACAAATTTTGGAACTCTCTATGAAAACTGCGTACGGTAGCAGGCATTAAATGCAGTAACCTTTATAAAATCATTAAATATTTGATCATCTTCACATTTGCATTTGAGATCACTTAATTTGGAGGGCACAGGAGCACTGAGCATCAAAGCACTGAAGGATAATAGATTTGGTGGTTAAGAGAATGGATAAAATTTGGAACAGAACCCTAGCAGTTGTGTCATTTCAATTTACCGCAAAACCCTACTTAATCAAGTTGCAAGTAAGTATGGCAACCCCAGTTGTATTTGACATTGCAAAATGGAAAAGATTTGTGTTTAAATTTGACCAGGTGTATCTTAAGCATTCAAAATTTTAAATCTCAGCCAAATGCCTCAAATCTCATCTCAATGCATTAAAATAGATCAAATCAAATGGACATTTATCAAGCAAAGTGGACAAAAATTAAATTAAATTAAAGGATTAAATAATCATGAAATCAAATAATTAAATTCAAGCCTAAAAGGGATTAATCAAATTATGCAATTGATTTTAATCAATTAATTGTATAGTTTAAATCAAAAAGATCAAATC
>MU225738.1:0-14670 GCA_018584345.1 Thuja plicata | reverse complement strand
TGATCTTTACTGAATGCTCGGTAACTGCTGTAGACTGAGTGATGAGCTCGGTAAGCACTTCAAAACCGAATAAGTGTTTTCACTAAGTGCATTCACTGATGCCAAATGTATCATTATTCCAACAGTCCTTGGGAGAGATTAAGACTAAGATCTCTCTTAACAAAGCTTAGATAGAGAACCATGAGATGTTATGGGTTTTAAACTTCAATTCTTAGATTAAATAGCATTTTATTTCCATAGAGTTGTTTCTAATCCTAATTTCATGAAGGTTTAATCATACACACACAGATAACAGATTTGGTGGTTAAGTGAACAAATAAAAGTTGGAACATAACCCTAGCAGTCACGTCATTTCAATTTACCATGAAACCCTACTTAATCAAGCTGCAAATAAGTATGGCAACCCCAGTTGTATTTGACGTTGCAAAAAGGAAAAGATTTGTGTTTAAAAGGCATCCTTTCAAGTCCATACTAGATGATGTAGAGAGAGAATTTTCTAAGACTCCACTAGGATTCATACATGTGGAAGATATTTGCGCTTACATTTACTATAAGAAAGAAACCATTGGGGATAATAGTATAGCTACTCTCATGGCATCAATGATGAAACCTGACTATTCATTCAAGGATGAATACATGAATCTCACTGATAACCCTATCTTTGAGTATTCTAATGTGCATGAATTATATGAGCTAGAATGGGTTAAAATCTTGTTGAGCAGGATACATGATGACCTCTACTGGATTGGTGAAGTTCCCATCTACATTACCATAGACCTAATTCATGACATGACTGGACTACCTAAGATACTTGGTTACAATTTTCAGCAGGCAAGCTGACTAAATAGTGTGTTTGCAGCAACAGTTTTGGCAGCAATAAGAATGGTGAGAGATAACACTTAGTACAATCTCTGTGAACTATTGCATGCACAGCTGATTGATAACATCAAGGCTATTAAGCATGACAAGAGAAAGATATTCAGGTTTGGGTCTTTAATCATCTACCTGTACTTCCACATTGTTGGTAAGGTTGCAAATCTTTACCTAGACAGAAGCAAACCCACTATGTCTCAAATTTCACTAAAATCCACATCAGAGAGAAATGTGAAGGATTCTATGGACATGGACATCAAGACATTCAGGATCAAAATGTAAAAGAGGTTCAGATTATCTGAGAAAATAGTTGAGAAGTATAAGGAGACTATATGTTTCATGGTAGAGACTGACTACACTTGCATGGAGGCAGTTGAGCCTAGAACCAAATGGATTCATCCACTTGGTTATGAAGTTGAGGAACATGTGTTGGAAGGATATGCACAAGTTATTTTGTCTGTGCCCAAAGATCCTAATGAGCCCAAGTGGGGCACTTATAGAGAGAAGACAAATGAAGTTGATTCTATCCTATACAGTGTTGATAACAAAAGGAAGGCATCTAGAATTACATCTAGCATCCTAAAAGTTCATGGGGTCACACAAGAAGACCTAGATAAAGCAAGGGAAGCCAAGATTGTAAAATAACTTGAGTAAACTTCTGCTCAAGTTAAAATAGAGAAGTCTGATGACATCCAGAAGAAGAAGAAGACTGAAGAGAGCACTTATGTGCCCTCTACCACCATTGATCTAGAATCCTCTCCACCTTCTATACCAAGCAAGAAGTCTAGAGGAAGGAAGCAAGTTCCCACTAGTCACCCATCCTCAAGAACAACTTGGAGCACAGTAAGAAATATTCAAGCTCCTCCTGAGGTAGGATTCATACCTAGTCTTAATGTCTTAAGGAACAAGATTTTTAATGAAGGAAGACTAGATACAATTACAAAGGTGTATGAAAAGTATCAAGAAATAGATAAATTTGAGATACATTCTATACTCATCTCTCACATGATTAAGTTTAAAAAGTCAGTTTTAGAACTCAAAACAGTGATACCGGACAAGTTATGGAACATTCTAGAGATAATGAAAAGGCATGCAATTGAGGAAGATATGAGGATTAGAGAAGAAACATTGGATAATATTCTCCTTATTTGCGCACATGATGAGAAGGAAATTCTATTTGATTTAGTAAAGCCTCATCTCATAACCAAGACAAGGACTCTTCATATTATCAACAAAGAGTATGCGTTAGTTGGGAAAGAGACTAAAAAATATTTTGCACAAGTGTTTATGGATAGACATATGTATCCTTCAATGGCGCCTATAGAAAAGATAACTCCAGTTCCTCCCAAACAAGTAGAAAAACTAGTGATTCATAATGCACCTAAGACAGGTCCACAGGTTTCAGTGCCCTCAGTTTCAATAGCCTCTAATATAGTAAAAGATTCAGGAGACACTATAGTGATTGATGATATCAAAATATCAATGACCGCATCTGAAAATGATATGGACAAAGTTGAAAAAGCATTTGTAAGCACTGAGACAAAGGAGGTGTGCACTGATGACACATCTTTACAACAAGATGAAGTTCCCTCTACAGATCCAACAGACTTGAATAAAGAGGAAGATAATTAAAATAATGAAACACCAATTATGGATATCCTAGTAAAAAGTGAATGCATGGATACTAGTTAGAATACTGTATTCACACCATCCATTCAACCATTTACTTCATTGTTTTCAAGCTTAACTCCTGACTCAGCAAGTCTGGATGCATGGGGAGAAGAAGACTTGATCAAGATCAGCGTCCTAGCCATGGAAAAAGCCAAAGAAAAATAGGTTATGAGAAACCCTCTCTTCTTGGAATCAGAAAACATTCTGAATGACCTAGTACCTGCGGACAAGAAAGTAGCCAAAATTTAGTTAGTTGATGATGTAGATAGCATCCTAACAAGCCTCAAAGCACATTTTACAAGCTTAGTAGACTCAGCTACTAGAATTGTAGAAGATGAGTATAAAAAGGAAAGATTAAATGAACTGGTAAAGAATTTTACCTTAGATCTAAACTCATTAAAGATTGGTCAGTCTATGTTGAAAGAGTTGGTAGCTAAAGGCATAAATGTAATAGCTAACTGCATGGACAGAGTGAAATTCACCTCTGAACATATCAAAAAGATAGAAGAGGCATATATCTTGGTTGACAGTGTTAGAAAATTAGTTGAAACATCCATGCAAGACATGAACATCTGCAACAATATCTATCAAGGTCAGTTGGACAATATTGAAAAGGCAAAATTCAAGATCAATAAGATAAGAATCAGGCAAACTCAACTGAGAAATGCACTAGCACCCTCCTTAGCAGTTTTAGATGAGAACAGCAAATAGATTGATGCCACTATGGTCACGTATGATCAAGGTCCCTGTATGGATCTGATAAAAATGGAAAATCTCACATATGCTCTATGCTCCCATCTCCAGACAGTTGATACAATGAAGGGATTTTGGCAAAAAGAGATCAAGTCTCTTCAGACTATATATCTAGATGTATACATAGAGTATGTATCTAGAGACTTGTAGTTTTTTAGACACCTTTGTCATTAATGTCAAAGGGGGAGTAATGTATATAAAGAAAAAGTGTATATATGGGGAGTAGTGTGTGTATATGTTAAAAATATATAATGACATACTGTTCTTTTTGTGTTAAGTCAATCTTGAGTAACTTGGTCACATTCCTTTGTTGCCATTAATGACAAAGGGGGAGATTGTTGGCAAGTTGAATCCCAGAGGATACATGACTTATTTTGTGTTTTCATTATGGCAACAAAGTCATATAGAGTTTCTGTCAAGTAAAGTTGGAAGACAAAAATGCTAAGTATAGAAAATAGGGCAGACAAAGTTATACAGTGATCTGCACATCAGCGCATGTACAAGCGATCAAATTAGGGTATGCGCATTCACATACATGTTCTATGTTACATGTACATACTAAGTCTAGACACACATGGTATGGAATGACAGTATGGATAAGTTATAGCAAGAATAGTACTATTGTAGTTTAGAAGACAAAGTATGGAGCTGACTTATGTTTTGGATCAGCGTATAATATTTTGTTGTGTAAAGGCCAAGCGCATGTTGGTTCCTTTTCTTGCTGATATGAAAAATGCTCTCAGAGAGCTTTCTCTATTTATCCCAGACACTGACCAGGAAAGATGTAGAATGACAGAAACAAGGTTTTGAAACCTCCTACACTTTAAGCTCCACTAACTCGGGCGGGAATACCCTTCTAACTTAGAATAATGAAATCACTGAATTATTCCAATTAACTATGGATAAAATTATAGGGGTTGATCACTACAACTTTTATTGATAATAGACCAAACCAAAAGTAAAGATTTATTTTAATAATGATAGTCACTTGATTGAATGGAATTAGACCAGTGCTCAATCCTAGGGCATGGAGTCACTTATGAACAATTTTAACCAGCTTGATCATGAACAAAAACTTGAAATAATTACAGCATTTGACATAAACACAGATATACCTTATATATCTATCTCAACACACTTAACAAGTTAATTCATCAAATTCATTTTATACCTTGAATCTTATTGAAACATTCCTAAGGCATTTTTTAGTCTTTCCTTCAAAGAACCCTAGAAGTATTTCATAATCTGCCTGACAGAAATATAAATTGAACATTTCTTAAACATTCAATCTAAATAAAATTCAAAACACCAAAATGAAGACACAATACTCATTATATGCTTCAGAAACTGTTAACTGGATTTTCTTCAAAATCAGAATTACTTGCTACATTGAACAAATATTTCTCCAAAAACCTAATATATTGGTCTTAAACTAGAGTTTACGATTATATATTGCATTCTCAAAATGAAATGTCTATCTCTTTTCCTAGTAGTCTTGGAATCCTTTTATAATTAAGGATGCAACAAGCTACCGACTTACTGGGAAAGATTTACAAAATCTTTTGCAACAACCTTGCAATAAACAAGAAACAAAATTTGTAATAGAACACGGGTGGCAGCTATCGGCAAAGTCTGAATAAGGTTTGTTGCTATTGTTGACAATGTCCTCCTCATCCTTTCAGCTTTGCCTCCCACCTGTTTACCTCTTTGGTGGTGGGCCAATCAAAGGTCTTTTCTTCCTCTAGCTTTGCAACAGCCTCTACCCATCTGGCATCCATGGCAGTTCTGGCCTCAGAAACAAATTTGGCCATATCTCTCTCAATTTTGAAAAGGCCATCAATCAGTTCATTGCAATATTTTGCATTTGTATCCTTTTCCAAACGTTTCTTTATATCCTAATTTCCTAGTATAGCGTCAAAAATAGCTACCCAATCTGATTGTGTTTTCAAAACACCTATTTCATCATAAATTTTTGGGATTAATGATGGACATTGATCACCAAATAGCTGCAACTTGTTGTCTATTAAATCAGATTTGCCATTGAAAAAGGCAAAGGTGTCATTCAGCTTACTAACCATCTCAATGGTATCTGTTACTTTATCTGGGAAATCATCACTATACAGCATAGCCATTTTTAACTTATCCAAAATTCTTTCCTTCCCTAACCACAATTTGAAAGCAGGCTCTAAGAAAACCATAGCTTTTGCAGCTGTCTTTGAGGATTCTTGTAACGACCCATATAGTGTATACACTATGTCAATTTTTTGTTTTAAGACATTAATTCTGTGCTGCAATATGAGCAATATGACGGACATAGAATTTATGCTCTATTCCTGTGATACATCCTTTGATTGTGTTTCTGCCAATGCAGAGTCTTCCTTAACTCCTATGGCAACATCTGTCACAACTTTAGCCACCCCCTCAAGGGTTGGAGTTTTTTCCCTTTTACTTTTGACTAACTCATCTTTCAATTTGGAAATTTCTTCTTCTAATGTGTGGTTTTGGACCACCACTTCTTCATGTTTCTTTGCTAGGGCCATCATTTGGCCAAAATTTATCTCGTACCTCTTGGATAGGTCATCGACTTTCGCCAAGTTCATGAATGAAACTTGTGTCACTAACTGATCTATCTCAGTATCCAAAGTATTTTGCGAATTCCATATCATCTTGTCTGCCCTTTTCTCTTATCTAATGGTCATGACTAAGGGTTTTTGTGTGGCAGGAGCTAGTGACCATATTTCTAGGGTTTTGGATTTAGGATCAAATCTTGATCCTTTCAAAACTTCATCCATTTCAAACTCTATTTTCAATAAAGGATCTTCTTGCCTCCTAATCTGATCAATAATGAATGTGGACTGTAGGTCCCATCCAGGCATTAGCATCACACCACTATTCTATACCAGCAGCCTGGCTTGTTTCAAAGTAATCTTTTCACTCTCAGGATCATAATCTTGGAGTGTTTGTATAATTTCCTCATTCTTATCTACATTCTCTTCTTCTACAGTCAGCTCTTGTCTCAACAAGTTCTTTTGTTTCAATTTAACCAAGAAAGTCTTGAATTCTTCAGACTTTATGAACTCATCATCTTTTATGAACTCATTTTCCATCATTACCCTTTCATCATCCTTTTCAAATAATACCATCTAATTGTCTCCTTGGCCCTCAGCCTCAGGCTCTTTCTGCAATTGTCTCTTCAATTTTCTCAAATATTTACCATGCTCTGAGATCATGGCCTTGGCCATGCTTTTCCTATCTTGCACCATCTTTTTCTCTTTCTTTTTTTTCCTCCTTGGTGGCTCTCTAGCTGAACTAGCCTCTTCACTGGCCTCTTCACCTGCCTCTTCCTCTTCATGTTTTTCTTCATTTTGTTGTTCCTCCTCCTATTTTTCTTGGTGTTCTTGGTCATGTAGTGAAATTGGAATTGGGGACCCTTTAGATTGTGCATCTTCAGCACTAAATTGTGGCACTTGTGCCATTAGAGTTTCATAGGACTTGAGCATTTCCTCTATCCTTTGGAAATATGGGAGATCAGGGAAAAACTAGAGAATGACTTATCTGATTCTTTCCACTCAGATTCTTCTCTCAAGAGGTCATTCCACTTCCTTCTTCTATCCTAGACTTCCTATTTATTTAGTTTGTTCCTCACAATATCCTCATCATCTAGTGGCTCATGGTCTCTAATTTTCTGCCAAGGAGTCATTCTTTTTAGGGTTGTTTGCACAAACTTCTCTGGATCACAGAACCTGGCAATTGCTGCAGACATTTTGTATTGCTTCAAGAAATCATTTATCAGATCAAAAAACTTTTTTTACAATGGAGAAATAAAAACCCATCCACAACCTGGGGATAAAAGCTCCCTTCTTATGCCCCTCTAGGAATTCCTTATCTACCCAAGTAATTTTCCATACAAATTCTAAGAATGCATTCCTAGGAGGAACAAACTTGGGAAGAATGTGAGGAGGCTAAGTACAACCATATACTTTGATGATAGTAATGTAATCAAAAAAGAAGAAATCAGCGCAATTGTGAGAGATAGGGCAGTTTGGGACATACTCCCAAGGTCTCAGAATCTTTCTAACCTCAAAAGGAAGCATGTGCCTATCTATTCTTAATTAATTAAAAATTGGATCCACAATCTAATTGCAGAAGCATACAAATGATGAGTTGTTGGATGAACTATCCCATACCTGTGTCCATCTTTGGATTGGTGCATCCACACCATACTCTGAGACAAATAACTCAAGCTCTTTATCTATTGATGCTCTGTTATAATACAAAATCATATACATCAGATGATAATAATGCTTAAAATTAGGTGTTGGCACATCTGACTGTATCTCTAATAGTGCCACATGGATAGCATCAACTATATATCCAACATAGTCATAATCAGTGTTGACCTCTGGGTGTTGGATGTTCATGGCCATCATAAGTAAATCTCTAGACACTATGGAGTCTCCATCAAAACCTAGAACTCTACTCAAACCATACACTGTGCACTTCACATAATGATGAAACAAGGATAAGTCAAAAGGTGGCTTGAAATTATTTTGGAATTTTACTAGGTGCCTATCTACTCTAGGCATGAACTTAGGCATTTCATATTGCTTAATTAAATGCTCTCTTTTAACATAGTCTTCCTTAATCTTCTTCAAATCAATGTCTATGCATAATGCACCAGTGATTCCAAATACCTCTTCCACTGACCTCCTATCTATGGAAACTAGGGTCTCTTTATTTCTTTTCCTAATTACCCTAGCTACTAGGCAATAGTTTTTTTCTAATTCCTTAATAAGACCTATGTCAACATAGACATCAGGCATGATCAATTTTGCCATATTCAAATCTCATGGATTAAAAATTGGGACTGGTCTGATCCTATTATTCCATAAATAATGAAACAAATTACTACCATAATAATTTGGGGTTACCGGGTTTCCGCATTGACACCATTTGTCGTTCCATTCATCCTAGTTTGCATTGTTTGTATTCAGAGTTCCAGGTAGAAACTCGACAAATTCTTCTGTATACTTCTTCAATGTGACCACTTTCTTCTTCTTAGAGCCTTGTGAGGTAGCGGGAACAATAGCTTGACTCATCCTTCTTGTTTGAATTTTACTATCTTAGATAAAATACTCTAGACCAACAAGCCTTTTCGCTCTTTGCAGAAAATCTCAGGATGCAGAAATGAGAGTTGTACAGAATCAAACTCGATCATTCAAACTTATACCCATTAAATCCTATGTCTTGTCCACTTGAATGCCAAATTATTGCACTTGCAGTGTCATGAAATCATCATTCTGTCACTAATACTGCCATTAATTTGCACTGTTTGATCCTAGCTGGAAAAGAGTGTACACTTTTCTCTTTTTTGCACTCGTAAGCCTGAAACTAGCCACTTGTCAATCTAGTGCCAACCCACTGTACTTTACTCATACTTAGAATAGTCCTTATGAGTGAGAAATGTGACCTTTTACTTTAACCAGTCACACACTCACTGTCTGTTTCTACCTTAGTTTTCATCTTCTGCGGGTGAGCGATGACCTAATTTACACTCCATTTGGCAGTCGCATACTCGCTATCTTTATACCCTTTTCTTTTATGTCCATGCGAGTGTGCGATATTACCTTTTCTTCAACCAGTCGCACACTTACTACTCAACATTTATCTTCGTCTGAATCTTCACGAGTGAGCGAGTACTCACTCATTTCTTAATCATTCCACAATCGCACATTAACTGGCTTATAAATCATTGTCTTTGGATCTGAGCGAGTGAGCGATATTCATTTTTATCATGCACTTTATCTGTTCGCTCACTCACGCTGCAAAACACTTCAACTTATAATATGATCGGGTGAGTGATGATCCTTGTTCTTTATTTAGTTGCCAACTCACTGCTGAAAAATTTCTATGGCTTAATCCTTCGCGGCTGAGTGAGCTCTTTTATCAAAATCTAAAAAATCTCTTATCGCACACTCACTGACCCCTTTTTCTTTTCTTCAATCTATGAGTGGCTGAATGAAAACTTCATTTTTTCTCCATCACACACTCGTGGGTTTAAAAACTTAACTGTCTCATGAACTATGAGTGTGTGGTTGCTAACCTTCTTTCTTCAATCACATACTCGCCAACAATTCTTCTTTTGTCTTTATTTATGAGCGAGTGAGAAATATACCTTTTTATTTCCTTATCGCATACTCGCGAGCTCATTTCTTCAAGATTTAAATCATCATTGGGTGAGCGAGGTGATAAATGATCTCATAATCACCCACTCGCACACCTTTTAGAACACTGGAAAATACTTCTGTGACTGAGCGGCGAGCTTTCAAGTGATACTTTGGCGTAAACTTATCGCTTACTCATACTACAAAACATATATGAGTTAAAACTTGAGCGAGTGAGTGACCTCTAGAACCTAACTTCCTCGCATACTTGTGAACTTAAAAGACAAACATAGAAACCTAACGTGGGTATGTGACTACTTCATTTTTTTCATAGCATTCGCTCGGTCGCAGAGGATAAAATGAACGACATAATATTAAAGCGACTATGCGACACACAAGACTTTGATTCATTGCAGAGTCGCTAGACTTTCTCTTAAATGAGTTAATTCCTTGTGAGTGAGTGATAAATAGAATCATTCCTAACCCGCTCAGTCACGAATTTACAACCCGACTTCACAAAAACATCACGACTGCGCGATTTACATTCTTTAGCACCCAAACCGTTCACTCGCACAACTAATCATGACTTGACATAATTTTACCATGACTACGTGATTTTACATTCTGATGACTCATCGCTCACTCACACACCTTGAAAACATGTTAAAAGACCAACGTGACTAAGTGACAAATATTTAAAACAAAACATAATTAATGAATTTTGACCCTTTAAGCACAGTAAGACATGGGATTTTAAACTAGAAAGCGCGGGAAAATAGTCAATGCTAGAAATTTGAAAATTTTCTTGGTATAGTGCTAATAATGGCTTTGACTGGGGAAAGTTAATTGCAAAATTAACATTAGAAGCCACATCTCTAGGAAACAGACCACAAACTGAAACAAAAGTGTGCATGCACACACAAAAACCACACTTAAAACAGGGAAATCTAACCTATTGTGCATGGAAAAAGTAGCTTTACAAGAAAAAATGTTCCAGGAATTGTCCATGCATTGGAAATTTATGTATCTCACCATTAGGGTCTTCCAAGAAATAATAATCTTGACCATGAAATTCCTGGATTACAAATGGGCCCATCCATAATGATTCAAATTTACCATGTTTGCACTTTTCTTCTTTTCTAGCATTCCATTGCAGCACCATATCATTTATCTAAAATTTTCTTTTAGTTGCTCTTTTATCAAACAAGTATTTAGACTGTTGTTGGAGCTTCAATTTTCTTTTGTGAGCTTCTGTTCTTATCTCTTCTAATTCCACCAATTGATCCATTCTTTCCATCATGGGTTCTTGATTTTCCAAATCTTCTTCCTGAAAAAATTTGTATACTGGTAATAGATTGTTCAAAGGAAACCTTGCTTGATTTCCATAAACCATTTCAAAAGGGGAAACCCCTATTGCTCTTTTTACTGTCACCTTGTCAGCCCATAGGGCTAACTTCAATTTTGAATGCCAGGACTTCTTATTTTTATCCAAAATCCTCTTAATTATTTTCATGAGATTTTTATTACTGGACTCAGCCTGTCCATTTGCTTGGGGATGATATGGTGAGGAGTAAGATAAAATAATGCCATAATCTTCACAGAAATCCCTAAATTTCTCAGATCTAAAGCACATGGCATTATCCATAATTAGCTTAGTGGGCACAAAAAAACTTGTCAGAGTGTTATCCATTAAAAAGTTCATTACTATCTTGTTGGTTGCCCTCTTCATTGGAATTGCTTCTATCCATTTTGTGAAGTAGTCTGTAGCCACAAGAATCCAACTATGACCCCCACTAGATTTTTCTGTAAATTCACCAATAAAATCTAAACCCCATTGGGTAAAAGGTGCTTCAATGGTCATAGGATTTAAAAATAAGGCTCCTAAAAATTTCATTTTAGCAGAAAATCTTTGGCATGGTTCACACTTTTGTACAAACATTTGAGTGTTTCTGAAAAGACATGGCCAATAGAATCCAGATCTAATTATTTTGTGAGCTGTGGTTTTGGCAGAATAATTCCCACCACACACACCACTATGCATTCCATTTAAGACCCTTTCAGATTGTGATTTATCCAAACATAATAATAAAATTGCATCTCTATTTTTCCAAAATAAATCACCTTGTATCAGGACATACCTCTGGGCCTGCAATCTTAGAGTCCTTTTTTCATTATCTGATATATGTTCTGGAGATTTAGCATTTTTTAGGAAAAACACAATATCAGTATACCAGGACTGCAATTCTATGCTAGTAAAGTTCATGTTTCTTGTTTGTACATCATTCATTTGGGCTAAATCCATATTTGTATCAGTCATTAATTTGGCCAAACCCAAACCTCTTACCAATTTGGTAACCTAAATTTCCAAATTGAACTCTTGGATCCTGCTAATCCATCTGCACCTCTTGCCAGTAACTTCAGATTGAGATAATATATCTTTCACTGTGGCATGTGGCACATAAGCAATTATTTTTGCACAAACAAGATAAGGTCTAAAAACCTTGATAGCCTTGACCAAT
The DNA here is from genome assembly GCA_018584345.1 of Thuja plicata. Lineage (NCBI taxonomy): Eukaryota > Viridiplantae > Streptophyta > Pinopsida > Cupressales > Cupressaceae > Thuja > Thuja plicata. The sequence goes on along the minus strand of MU225738.1, from coordinate 2,690 downwards.
GCATATGCTTGTTTCTCCATTATCTCATAGTTAAGTTCCACTGACTACAGAGATTTACTAAAAAATGCTATAGGGTGTTCAAAACCTTCATCATCTTTCTGCAAAAGTATTGTAGCAATTGTATGAAATGAAGCAAAATAAAATATGGAGAAAGGTTTCTCATAATTTGGAGACCTTAATACAGGAGCCTATTGAATTGCCGCTTTTATCTCATTTAATGCTGACTGAGCATTTTTATCCCATTCAAACTTTGCATTTTTCTTCAGCAATTTAATAATGGGTTTTATTATTTCAGAAAAGTTTGCAATAAATCTCCTCACAAAATTTATCTTTCCAAGGAAATACTGAACTCCTTTAATATTCTTTGGTGGCAATACCTTGTTAATGGCTTCCACTCTTTCAGGATCAATCCTGACACCTTCCTTAGACAATATATGTCTCAATAATTTACCTTCAGTCACAACAAAGTGACACTTCTTTGGATTTAAAGAAATCCCATACTCCAAGGCTTTGGTAAAAATCTTTTCAAAATGTTTGCAATGATCATCAGCCTTTTGAGAATATGCAGTTAGATCATCTTGATATACTACCATAATAATATTTATAAATTCCTTGAAAGCCACATCCATGGCTCTCTGAAAAGTAGCCCCTACATTCATTAGGCCAAATGACATTCTTACATAAACATATGTACCCCATGGGGTAGTGAAAGATGTCTTGAATTGTTCAAATTCTTGAACCAGCACCTGGTTATAACCAGAAAAACCATCCATCATAGATAAAAGATCACAACCAGTTACCCTCTGCAACATGGCCTCCATATTTGGCAAAGAATAATTATCTTTCAATGAGGCCACGTTAAGATTCCTAAAATCAACACACAACCTAATATCTCCATTTTTCTTTCTGATAGGGACCAAATTAGACACCCAAGAAAAATGCCTAATTGGTTTTATGATTCCAGATTCTCTGAGTTTTGTCAATTCTTGCTGCATTTTGGGGGCCAATAAAGGGTTGATTGGCCTTTTTTTCTATCTAAAAGGCTTGATATCATCTTTTAATGGAATTTTATGTTGAAATAAATCTTCCCTGTAAGCCTTAAGGTCTTCATAAGACCAAGCAAAAACATGCTTGAATCTTTTCAGCAGACTAATCAAATTAATCCTCACATGAGCAGCCAATTTCTTTCCAATGTACACAATCTTAGGACTACATTTTGATCCCAAATTTATCTCCTCAAAGTCATCCAACTTGGCAGGGGATTTGTGGCACATATGACTGTCATTATCAGTAAATAATCCTTCTAATTGAGTCAGTCCCTTAGGGATCTCATTTGTTTGCAACTACAGAATTTCATTACCAAAAATAGTTTCTTTCCCATCAATAATCTCTATCAAATTATTAAAATCAATGACTTGACCATCATAATTATCCACACATTGAATGAAGTTTAGGATATCCTCATCACTCTCAAAAACTTTCCAATTATATAAATTATCATGGATTGCAGGCCTAGTCTTATTTTCCACAATAGATATCCCGACTAATGTTAGATCATCATTTTTCAAAGCTATATTAGCTAGAAAATCTGCCATGATATTCTTGGATCTTTCTATCCATTCAATGGAAAATGCATCAAAAAACTCAATACTATCCCATACAACATGCTTATATTGTTTCAACCTATCATTTTTGGCAGCATACCTTGCTCTAATTTGGGAAATAGCCAACTCTAAATCACCAAAAACTCTCAATAATGTGATGACATGTTGCATTGCTATTTCTAACCCCAACAATAATACCTCATACTTAGTTGTGTTATTTGTACATTGAAATGACAGTAGGAATGAGTATTTGAAAGTGATACCTGATGGAGAGACAAATAAAACACCAGCCCCTGACCCCTCTCTGGAGCATGCTCCATCAAAATACATCTTCCAGAGCCCTTGCTACTGCAACTTCAATTCTTCTATGATGGGATCTATATTTTTTAACTATGGCTGAATTTTTTCCACTTTGAAATTATTTATATCCACCTCCACAAATAAATTCAACATACTAGGTTGAACCTTTTCAACATAAACAGGAGATCTAGGTTCCCTCAACAGTTTTGCTTCTTTTCCATTAACATAAATGGTAGCAAAAGATAAATCTAATTGTACATGTCCTCCAATGGTTGCAGCACATTGTCTTGATAAGAGCATACCATAATGGGGTGGTGAATCTACAACCACAACATCTTTCTTAAAAGTGACCTTAGGGTAAGCAGCAAGTTTTATCTCTAACCCTTGCAAAGTTCCTATTACAGGTACTTCCCTGTTGTCCATGGCATAACATTTACCACAAGTAGTATCCACATCTCAACCCAATTGCTTCATAACAGTGTAAGTCATTACATTAGCAGCAGCTCCTGAATCCATCATACAATTCTTTAGCAAAATATTGTTTGCGAGCAATGTAATATAAAAAGGATCAATCTGATATGTGTAATGCCCACCCTAGAATCTTCCTATGTTAGATGGACAGGACTATTTCTTTGACACTATTGGGTTTTATGATGGATTATGATTATTATTTAGTTAGCATTTTATGAGATATTTGAGCATATATTATTGGTTATTGCAGTTGTATGGACATATTAAATGAGATATGATTTAATGATGAATGGCTAGAAATGAACTATCAGTAAA
>MU225737.1:906740-925851 GCA_018584345.1 Thuja plicata | reverse complement strand
TTCCTCCATGGTTAAACCCACTCTGCTTGCATCCTCATTTGCAAAACCTTCACCAAGTGTTGTGCCTTATGAACCATCCATTAGAAAGCCCCTTAAGCTTATCAACTGATAATCTTAAGGGGCTTTCTAATGGATGGTTCATAAGGCACAACACTTGGTGAAGGTTTTGCAAATGAGGATGCAAGCAGAGTGGGTTTAACCATGGAGGAAACTCCGTAGTTAAGTGCGCTCTAGCTGGAGTGGTACTGGGATGGGTGACCTCCCGGGAAGTCCCAGTCCTTCACCTCTGTGAGCATCACCCAGAGCCAATGAGACTCAAAAAACTACACAGTTGAATCCAAGTAGAATTAAAAAAAAATTAATTGGAATTTAAAAAAAAATAAAAAAATTGGCAATGGTCAAAATTTCGACCAATGCCAATGTTCATTTCCACCAAGGCATTGGTCGACATTTCGACCATTGCCAAATGAGATGCTCAAAATTGCGACCAATCCCTTGGTGGAAAGCAAAGCATCCACGTCGAAATCTCTTGAATGGATGGTCAAAATTTTGACCCATGTCGTTACTCGTTTCCACCAACAATTGGTCGAAATTTTGACCAATGCCTTGGTGGAAAGCATAGCATGCACATCGAAAACTCTTGATGGGATGGTTGAAATTTTGACCAACGTCCCCACTCGTTTCCACCAAAGATTGGTCAAAATTTTGACCAATGCCTTGGTGGAAAGCATAGCATGCACGTCGAAAACTCTTGATGGGATGGTCAAAATTTTGACCAACGTCCCCACTCATTTCCACCAAAGATTGGTCAAAATTTCTACCAATGCCTTGGTGGAAAGCATAGCATGCACGTCAAAAACTCTTGATGGGATGGTTGAAATTTTGACCAACGTCTCCACTCGTTTCCACCAAAGATTGGTCAAAATTTCGACCATTGCTTTAAGAGATTTTGACGTGCATGCTATGCTTTCCACCAATGTGATGGTCAAAATTTTGACCAAATATTGGTCGAAATTTTGACCATTGCACTAAAGATTTCGACAGCGATTTCTGTCGAATTAAACAAGAGCTATAGTCAAAATTTTGACCTCTATTTTGGTCGCAATTGTGACCAATAATAAAAACGTCAAAATTTTGACAAAAAAAGAATGACGAAAGGTTTGGTCGTGAATTTGACCAATTACTGTCAAAATTTTGACCAATTTTCATCAAAATTTGAAGTCAAATTTACTAGTGTGAATATTAAATTATTAAAATAATGTGATCTATAAATTGCATCATGGCAGGACCTTGCATGTTGCTCAGGATGTATGTTATGTTTCTGCGTAAACTTCAATCAAGGTTTTATCTTTCAACTTTATTTTTTAATTCTTACAGACCTTCAAACTTGACCTTGGTGCAAGGAGTGATACAAAGTCTAGAAACTATCATTTTGGGCAAAATGGGTCTCTCAATGTTTCTTGTGTCATGTATTCATCTCAGCCAGTTGATGATATGGTTGTTCGAGGTTATAACACTCAGGAGGGTCAAATGTTTTTTTGTTCAAATTTTTACTTTATGTCTCTAATTCATGAATCATGATGCACCAACAGCTCACGATCACCCCTCCATATATTTAAAAGGGGTAAAGTGGTTGACAATATTTTAAAATCTGTAGAATGCTACCTGTCTAGTTTCCACAACACAAATAAATTTAGAAGCCTTATACAAAGTACTCAATCTGACGATAAATATAGCCTTCAACTGTGCATTCTTCATTTTATTTTATAAATAGATTTATAAGTGTTATAAACAAATTTAAAAGGGGGTAAAGCCACTGACAATGTTTTAAAATTTGTATACTCTACCTGTCTAATTTTCACAGAAGAAATAAATCTCCAAATCTTTTCTCTCCAAACAAAAGAAGTGTGCCAATGAAGAGCAATATTTTTTGTTTTTTCACATGTATTTTATAGTTGGTATGCAAATAAAGAACATTAATTATATATGTATTTTAAGCTTTCAAATTCTCATATTTTAGTTGTTTCTACTTTAGAACTTTATATTGATATTAGATTATTGTTTTCATGTTTATGTTACAATATTAACTTGGACAAAGTTCTCATTAAGCTAAAAGTCGATACTAATTTCATCTTATTTTCATCCTAAAATATGGGTACTTATAATCTCAATTCACTCTTAATTGATTATCATACTTGGATTTGAAATTATCTTAGGTTTAAGTTAAATTAAATTTATTACTCTTCAATTCAAACTCCATATACCTATATTATAAAACAACTTGGACATATAATTAACCTATGTACAACAACAACCTATGTACACCAAGATAATTATTTTATTTTAAATTAAAAATATATGTTTGCTTATCTAATTTTACCATTATTACTAATTAAATTTCAACAAATTACATTTAACTTCGGCAGGAACTTTGACACTTTGCGTCTGTAGACACCTAATTTTGGTCAAGGTGAATTAATCAAGACTAAAGTGAGAAAAATCAATTGAAATCAATGCAAATCAACCAAATAGTGAATTGATTGAATTATTATCAAAGCCTTGGATTAATCAAATCAATTTAATTATGCAATTAAAATTAATCATTTAATTGTATGGCTAAATAATCAAATTAAATTAAATCCAACCCTTTTAAGGGTACACAAGGCTAAATAAATCAATTAAATCAATTAATTAAATCCCTTGATTTTCTCATTCTCTCACATGGGTTAAAATCCATCAACCAATGAGGATTGAGAATGGGAGCTCACATGGATCAAACCAAATTCATCCTACATCACTCATCTTGCAAATGCATCTTGATCACTCAAATTGTCCCCTCATTTGAAACCACCATTTAAATGGTCTTAACCTTTGAGGCCATTGACCTAACCTAACTCTAATCATGAGTTAATCAACTCCACACCCTACCCTTGGGAAATCCTATAAATAGAAGTCATTTTTAATGCATTATCATCACACACATTCATGAAGCAAAGCATAATCACTATAGGAAAATCATCTTGAGTTCATAGCAATTTCATCTTCCTAATTTTCATTTTAGTGAATATTTGAGTTTAAATTAGCATAATTCATCATCAATTCTCATATTAGGACTATCATTATGGATGCTTGGACCGAGAGCACATTGTATTCTTTCTTAATTAGAGAGCCATGAGATGCTTATTCTTTGATTTTTCAATTCAATTAGTTAATCTTTGTTAAATCCTTTGAATTTATTAGATTACAAGCTAGTTTCATGAAGGTTTAGTTTTCTATATACACAAATCGCGCTCACAATGGGGCTTTAAGCCTCAAATATAACGAAATCTAATCTTAATTGTTGAATTTGAAGGATTGTGTGTTGCAAATTTGACATTTGCAGGTGAAATGACACATACATAGGTGAAGTTTGATGCCTTTGCACAGTGAAGGAACGCGTACTATATTTCTTCTATCTCTGTTTATTTTTCTCTCAACACATCAAACCGCAAAGCGACGCGTATGGGAACAAAGGTTGACGCCTTTACATAGTGAAGGAGCATGTATGCACATAAATTCAAGCGCCTTTGCACAAAAAAGTGATGTATAGAGAAGTTCTTCTAACACTTTGCATTTTCTTATAGCACTATTAAATTATGTATTTACGCTTGTGATATGTTAAATAGCGCTTAAGATTGCTAAGTAACGCATTGAAAGTTCTAAATAGCACATGCATACATTTAAGTAGCGCATAGTAATCTATGAAGCAACGCTGTGTCTGCTTTAAAATAGTGCGTACTGTTATTTTTAATATTATGCTTATTTCTGATAGACAGCTAATTAAATGAAGTTTACTGGTTATTTTGCAGATGTTAGAACACAGGAAGGTGCAGAAGCCCATGATTAGGATCAATGGGCAAGAAAGGGAGATCAAAAAGACTTTAAGGTTTGAAAAGCAAATGCATAATGCAAACATTTTAGAATCATTAACTGAGGAGGAAAAGCTTTATGAACATTACTTAAAAGTTCTAAAAGCATATGAATCTAAATTACCTTCATTAAATTGAGTCATTTCACTTTAGATTTAAATCTTGATTTTGAGTGATTTGAAGCATTTTTGTTGTGAATTTGGTTGCCTCATTTTGTGTGAACTTTGTTGACTAAATTTGTTGGAGGAGAGGAGGCTAAGGAGCTGGAACTATTGCCACTAGGTGAGTAGTTAAAAAGCCAAAAAATCTCAAAATGTGCCTAGCCTTTGCTAGCTTCAATTCAAGGTATTTTTCACATCCTCCTTGCATTGCTTAAATTACAGCTTTTAAAAGTTCAAATCTAGCATAATTAAAAGTCTGTTATTGTTTTCCAAAGAAAGCATTAGGCCTATGCTCTCAACTTTTCAAAGTTGATCAAAATGCCAAACATGCTAATTTTGACAATAAAAAGAAAGACTTGGGAATGAACAAACACTAAAGCTTAAACCTCATTGTTTGTGAAAGATTAAGAGGTGGTTATTTGAAAAAATATTGCTATTGTGTTTGGAAGTGGAAGATAGTAGGGATATGCTATTTACCCTTTTAGGGTGAATCAAACTCCCAAACCTATTGGCTCACTTTATTTCTCGTTTTATCATGAACATGCTAGAAAATTAGAGGGCCTACCTCCTGAGATTTGCCTTATGAGGACGGAGAGAGGGAATGACCCAAGTAGGATACAACCATCTTAGTCATGGTAATCCAACCCACTATAAAATAAAATGCATTCATCCTTAATGGGGTGGGTGGTGGAATAGATTGAGAATCAAAGCTCCTCTAGTAGTCCTTTGGGATTGCACAAAATTGTATTTTTATGCGTGTAGGAGGCCTCTATAATGGCGGATAAAACTCATGATATTTCAAATGGAATCCTGATTAAAACCTTGCTTAAATTAGCAATGCTTACCTTGTAAAGCCATCATTAAAAGCTAATTTTACCATATGTAGATTGTGTGGAATATTTCTTGTTGAAACCCGTGGAAACGATCGAAAATATACACTTTTTGTGTAGTATTAGGGGTCAATATCAAGATTTGGTGTGTGTGCTAGGATTGTATGTTTATTTGGAAAGATAAAAACATCCAAATAGATCTGATCACTTTATCAATTTTAAGAAAATTTATCAAACCAGTGACAGACAACAATTTTCACCTTTATCTGACGCATTTAAAACTTCAACTGGCATGTATAAACATTATCCTCACGCTTTTGAACTTTCAAGTGACACATACAAACTTTGAAATAGTGTATGTGATCATTGAAACAATGTGTATAAACCTAAAGTGACACATTTACACAACCAACATCGTGTACTAATTGTATGCATGAAAATGGGGTACCTGCAAGCTGCACAACAAACACACACACTTTAATGAGTCTTTACGTGGTTAGTGGGTTAGAAAATATGAAATTGAAATGAACAACTACACTAATCAACAATGACCCATTGCCTTCTAGTAGGCAGGAGTATGAGTTTGCTCTCAGGTCATCGCAAACTCAGTGACTACACCAATATCCTAAACAAAGGTTTTTTAATCTAGATGGTTGATCTAAAATGATGAATGCAAGATGCAGATGCAATTTGTGGTTAATCCAATCTAATTAGGGTTCATTTTTAACAGCACCAAATTGAAGTGTGTAAGATTCATTTTAAAACACCAAAATTAAATGTGCTCTAAAATTAAGAAGTTTGCATGATTAACAAAAGTAAACTAACAATTAACAATGCTAACCAAATTGAAAGCTAAAATGCAAATGCTTGAATGTAAAATGCAGTATAATAAAAATAATACAAAAGTTAGGATCCTTTGTGAAGGAAATGAGTTTCTCTTTTATAGAAATCTCTCTCAAATCGACAGTCGAGATCAAAAGAAAAGAGTGGCTCAGATTTGATTGAAGAAGCACAATCCATGTGATTGGTCGAAAGAGTCAGTTGACTGAACTGACTGATCAGTTATTTTGGAAACTTCCAAAATCACTTTTCAGTTAACTGAAATGTTTCCAAAATGATAAATAGTGGAGAATCAGTTAACTGAGTGGAACCAAATTGTTTCCAATTTGATAATCAGTTAACTGGATTTGATGATGTCATATGCATTTTGAATAATTTAAATTATTTTGAATGAATGTTTGTTTTTATTAATTAATTTAATCCCATTTTTTATTTAATTGAAAATTTAGTAATTTTGTTTAATTAATATATCAAAATATCAATTAAATAATTAACATAAGGTTTATTTGCCAATGTATTATGATATCAGGAATTAATTAATTAATCAAGTACGATGATTGATTAGGACCTAGGGTTCAGGTCAGATTAGCTGCAAATTGATAGATTGAAGAATTGCATGTTTGATTTAAGACTTAGGGTTTATCAAGATTAGGGTTTCTTGATTAATTATTGCGATTGGGGGTCTAGGGTTTAGATGACCATTTTTATGTGATTACATTTTCCCCTCTTTGAATTGATGTGCGATCAGCACATTAATTAAAAGACCTGTTAGTGATGAGATCAAGAATAGTTTGATTTGAAGCGATAAAACCATTCTTTTGAAGAAGACTGACTTCGAGCTTGATTAGACAAATATCGATCTAAATATATAAAAAAATACTCAATCTGATTTGAAGCGATGAAATTGAACATCTATCAGGAAATCTTAAACCTTTTGATTGGTTTGAATGAATAACCAGTTTGATTTGAAGCAATGAAACTGATTACCATTAAGAGATTTGATTAGCAAGAAAATTGACTTGATTTGAAGTGATGAAGCCAATTTGATCAATGTATTTGGTTTCGATAATGAATAGCCCGTATAAGACCAATCTTGTCTGGTTTCAAGTATATTCATCACTGTATAAGATCATTGATTAGGTTTCATTTGATTTAAGATTATCTCAACTTGATTTGATGCGATGAAGCTGAGATACCCCAAGCAATGGGGTTTTGATTGAGGATGTGATCACTATAATGTTGATGTCTTGATCCTTCCCCCTTGAGAGCAAAATTGAGATATGGCTAGGTGCCCCAGTGATGAGAAGCAATTCGATTGATAACATGATGCAAGAAGAAGTTGATCTGATTAGAAATAGGTCCCACATGGTTAGGACAAAAGACGTACTTAATGAGAGGTCTTGTTTGACTGAGATTGACCAAAAGTAAGATACAAGGATTGATTAAAAGAAAAGCACAAGAGATTTCTATTGGTTTTCCAAGTGGTCAACTGTAGTTGACTAAAAAAGTCAAACGTCAAAAATGACAAGAAAAATTATTTCATATTTCGATCCTGAAAATGGAATCAGGATAGTCAAATTAGCGAGGGGTGTCATTTTCACAACAATCAACGCACAACTGACCACTTGGAAAAAGGAATATTGATCGATAAGAAGCTCAGATCCTTCACACTGGAGACAAATATCAATATTATGAAAATTTCAACATCGTGCAGATGCAAATGCAAGACTAACATGAATGCAACCTAAGGTGTAGTCACTAAACCTTAAGCGTTGAAAATTTTCATCATCAAGCATTTTGGGAACATCAGAGTCGATACAATCCTTATTGGTGCCACTGCGACCATAAGAATATGAATATGACTTTCATTGGATAAGATATGAGAAACTCTCATAAGCATCAAGGCACAAAAGCTGAGATGACCTTAATGTTGTTTCTAGTTGATGTTGCAAGAGTACACCAATATCAAGGCTTTCAAAGCCAAGATAACCATGAGTGCGATCTTGCGTAAACAAGTAGAGCAATAGCATTCAAGGAGATAGTTCCGACCTAACCTTGGCGTACAAGTAAACAGAATCGAGGGATGTAAGGCTTTTCTGCCTTAATGCAGGAGCTTTTACCACATACACCCTATTTATTTGAAGTTGTTGGCTCATCAGGACCACACCAACAAGCAGTAGACAAAGAAAAGATTAAGGAAAAATCAATGAAAAAAGACAACATACAAATAGAAGTTCAACACACTTCAGCCAGTTTCAAAGTTTTTAGATGTGTATATGTAGGAGGTGTTGAGAAACACCGTCGTGCTGGTGAGTGTGATGTGTTTGAGTGTTATCAATATGTTTTTTATGTTTGTGGTATCCAATGTGTGTTAAGAAACATAGATGCATCCAAAGATAGTGTTAAGAAACACTTTTGATTAGGGTGTTGAGAAAAACCTATTTGCGTCAGTAGTGAGTTGTCCTTTAGAAATGACAAGATTACTGACTCTGGTGTAAGCCAAAGATTGATCAAATTTGGGGACCCATGACCCTAGTAGAAAATGATGACTGACTGACTTGACTCATACTTCAAGGACAAAACCGATTTGATTGCCCCCAGACTATGACTCTGGACCAGTTTCAAGCTAGGAGGGTTCTCAAAAGAACCAAAGTGTCACGAAAGTGACTGAAAGGTATGTACAAATTGAAGGAAAGGATTTCCAAGACTAAGCATTAATAGATGGAGCACTGAGTAAAAGAGGTATTTGTTTACCAGGTTTTCACCTACTTAGCAGAGATGCTATTAGCATAAATTGACTTGATTTGAGCGATGAAGTGAATTTGATCAATGTGTCTGGTTTCAAAAATGAATGACTCATCTAAGACCGATCTATCTGGTTTTGAGTGTATCCATCACTGTATAAGACAATTGATTGGGTTGTTTTTGATTTATGATAATCTCAACTTTATTTGATGCGATGAAGCTGAGATGCCCCAAGTGATGGGGTCTTGCTTGATGATGTGATCATTGAAAACTTGGTAAGCATGTCTGTTCATCATCCTTTTTGTTTTTCTTTTTCAATTTTTGGTATTTTTTCATTTTTTGATTTTTTGATTGATGTATCAAGGCACCTATTGCTAGGTTTTCACCGAGATGATCATTTTTTCAAGACTTTTTCCAATTTTTAGCTTTTTTAGAGATTACTCTTGTCTCGAGAAAGATCACATTGGTTTGCCCCCAATGTCTAGCAAGGTGTAGATCAATGCAGATGGATTAGAAATTTGATGGATGAGACGAACAAACAATGATGGATGAAGAGGGTGAATGCAACCCTCAAGGACAGTCTCCTCAAGATTACCCAAGCTAGGGAAAAAATAATATAGCAATGTAGTTCATGGAGTGGTGTTGGATAACATATAAGATAATAATCTTATGTCATGAAAAGCATGTAGTCCAAAAGAATGGACATGTCAAGAGACTTCTAAGAACTTGTTTTTTTAATTTTGATCAAGACCAAGGGGTCAATTAGATAGGATAGTTATGATAGCGCAATCGAGATAAAGGTTGATGGAGGCTATGAGTAGATGGCTTGGATTATGGCAGGAATGCTTAGAGATAGGAAGAATAGGCTTGGGATAAGCAAGATCATGATAGGGTGCCATGGATGAGATCAAGTGAATAGGCTGATGGAAAGGATAATGGATGTCAGGATACATAATGTTCATGAATAGGCTCAACCTTGTCAAGATCACCGAAGGGAACACGGATGCTCCCGGGCTAGATGGATGTAAGATATGATGGATAAGATGACATGGAAGGAACTTGCCCCCAAGTGAAGAATGCAAGTAGGAGGAATTACACATGACGCCTATTTTCCAGGTTTTCATCTTGGTACTTATCCAAGGCAACACAAGAAGTGGTTTTCACCATAGGATGGATTGATTTATCTTTACTTTTGCTACCAAGGTGCATGTTTACCAGGTTTTCACCAAGGTAATTTTTTCTTCTTTTTTTGTACTTGTGATTTTATGAAAGAACTTTAAGCTTATTTCTCTTTGGATAGTGCTCCTTTGAAGGATATGTTATGATAGGCCAAGACCACTGAAATAATGCTCAAAGATGCTGATAGGGTGATGGTAGGGAATGATATGGAGGATAAGGAAGATGATAGCCAAGGATTTATGTGATGGATTGGATAAGAGGAATGGAAGGATATGAGATGGATGTGTAGGTGGTAGGTGTGGGATATCAGATAGGGTATTGAAAGGTTTGTGTAGAGGTAGATGTAGATGGTGATAAGATCAACATTGACACACCTCTTGAAGGGTAGTGGGCAGATGGAGGAAAAATGGATGGAATAGCTTGAGGATTTGATGCATGAGTTGATATGGATATTGGTACACAAGGACCCAAGATGGATGGAGAAGAGGGTGAAGTATTCAAGGTAATGGATTTTGGGACATGAGGACCCAAAATAGTGTTAGAAGATGGGAGATGTTTAGATGGAGATGAAGTGGAAGACTTTGGAAGCTTGGATGCCAACTCTAAATTTTCCTTTTTGTTCAAGCCTTTTAAAAGAGACTTGGGAATCCACATAACTTTTGATTTTCCTTTGCTCTTGGATGATTTAGAACGCAATTCTTCCATGATGGATTTAGGAACCCATATTTTCTTTGATATCAATCTTTGCTTAGATTTAGAACATAATTCTTCCATGATGGATTTAGGAACCTATATTTTGTTTGATTTTATTATTTTCTTGATGGACCCTTGTGGTCTCTTGAATATTTCCTTTTTATTTGTAGTCACATGTCGATTAGATTGGACATAGTGATCTTCATATGTAAGTGGATTCTTGTATTTCAGATTTCTTTGTTGCACATCCAAATTGCTTCCAAAAGACTTGGGGATTGTGGATGAATAGGGTTGATATGGATGGTTCATATGGATGGAATGATAGGGAGAGTTCAACGATGCATGTCTTTCTTGATCTTGATATGAGATAGGGTAAGTGGACAACAAGCTAGTAGTGATATGCATGGTGGATGGAGGGGTATAAGGACCCAATATAGATGGAAGGTTTGACGGTTTTAGCTTTGGGATATAGGGACCAAGGATGGATTTGGAGGATGGAGAAGGATGATGCTTACATTTAAATGGAGGGATATAAGGTGTGGAAGGGATATCAAAATCTTTAGAGTGAGCTTCATTGCCAAGGATCTCATCATTTGAATTCATCTTTATATCAATAGATGCATGAGTAACTTTGATGGGAGAAATTTTGATAGGAGAAACTAAAGCTTGAGAGGATTTATTGTTATCCAAGGGATTTTGAGGAATGATGGTTTTTGGATATGAAGGGGTATAAGATGGAGATGATGGGATGCTCTAATCTTGACAAGGATCATTAGATGGTGTACAAAGGGTACCTTTCTCTTGATTTTCAATAGGCTCATTAGAGATGGTGGAAAGGATATCTTGATCTTTCTTGGGAGATGGAGGGCTATCTTCTTGGAAGAAATGGAAGGGGATGATAAAATCTTAATGAGACTCTTGAGATATGTGACTTTGATCAACCATTGGATAAGGATGGATGGTGTCTTGATCTTGATCATTATTGATATTTTTTTCTTCATACTTTGGATTGCCCTCTTGACATGGAGCCACTTCTAAGGATGAGGTAAGAGTTTTGATCTGCATGAGAGATTCTTGAAAGGCTGATGGGGTATCATTTTGAGTAGGCATGATAAGCATTGAAGCACATGGATGCTTTGGGTCTATGATCTTTGAAGCTTGAAAAAGAATCGCAGTCATATGTTGATTAGCTTGTATATCTTTTAGAGGTAGTCCTTGAGGGTAGACATAGTCATCATTAGGCTTAGTTCTTGATAGATATGGTTTGGTTGGTTTTAAAGATTTAGGAGATGGAGGAATGGTGGAAGAAGTAATTGTGATATGTGAACCATTGCTAGACACAGGTTCATGATTTAGATCTTGCTTAAGATTAGTATCTTCACTAGATGATTTGTTAGGATTTTCCACTTCGATTACGCCATCATTTATGAGATCTTGGATTTTATTTTTCAACTCCATGAAAGATGAAGTTTTATGCTCATTTCTTCGATGATATGCACCATAGGTACACAATAATTTCAATCCACATGATGTGAGTTGAGGTAACGTGATGAGATCATGCTCAAGAAGTTCTTCCAATGTCGATTCATAAGATTGTCCCAAAGGAGTGAAGTCCCTCTTGCATTTAACCCAAGGTTTTTCTTTCATGAGGTTACTAATCCATTTGGAGGGTGATTGTGTGGTGTTTTCAGCAGCTTTGAGGGCTTTGGATCCACTCTCTTGATCAAAGATAGGATTTTCATACCAATGTTTCTCCATGTTGGAAGGAAGTGGAGAGATGTGAGAATCATGATCAAATAGAAAAGGATAGATTGAGCTTAATGAGGATATTTTGGATAGCATATCATTTTCCCCTTTAATTATTGGAGTTTAGATTTCAAAGTTTCAAGCTATTTAGATAAAGCTTCCATAAGAATCTCTTCTTTCTCACTGTTAGGACCATAAGGTTTAGCCCATTTGATTTTAGACATTGTAAGATTGTCTTGATGCACTTTCTTAGAAGTTTGAAGAGGAGGTATGATAAATCGATTGATTGCCTGATAGGTGCTAAAGTGATATCTAAAGTGTTGATTAAGTCCAAGAACAAAGGACAAAAGAGATAATGTCCAACTGAGAGAGAGAGAAGAAATGACTCCGATCTTTACTCAAGGTTAACGAACTTGCTCTCGCAACTCAGTATAAGGATAACATAGACAAAGACGATTAAAGTAACAAGTCACTTGGACTAGCACAACAAAATCAAATTTCAAAATAGCAAGTGAGTCAGACTGTCAACAGATTGCAGTCAAAGATAAACTAGTGGTGATGTTGGTGAAAGCATAGATTTTGTAAAAATTCAGACAAAACCATCATAATAGAATATAGAATTGGAAAGCAAGTTGATAGATTTCTAGAGTTTTGACACTAGATATAGAAACTCGAACAAGAGTTTGACAGTTTAACACCTTAGAGTGTAGATCTTGAGTTTGTGCATTTTGATTATTTTGGTTATATGTTTTGATGTTGATGACATGTAACTGATTGAATGTTTGAAGATGTTAAGTTGATCACTGAAATGCAAAAAGATAATGCAAGACATTAAATCAGTTAATGGATTGTATTGTAATTTTAGTAAAGCATAAAAGACAAACATTCACTGTGTAACTTCAAACACTGACGGCTAGTGGAACATGACGGATAGAGATAAGTTACAGTGATGCCCAAGCAAAGAAACCAATGAGCATTACCGACGAGAAGAATCACAAGCATTACTGATGGATAGAATTACAGTGTTAAGTGACAAGCAGAACTTTGCAGTGAAGCCCGAAGGACAGACAACCCCGACGGAGAAGGCCAAGGAGAACTAAAGTGTTGACCAAAGCTATCAAAGAGTTAAAACACTGAAGTTAACTAGAGTTTAGAAATGAAAAAATATCTAGTTGGTAGAGCTAAATATAGACTTAACTTGTAGTTATCATTGTTTTCATTAACAAGATAAAGCCAGAGATAAGTAAAGGTTTTAAAGCAGTTTTGTCCAGTTAGCAGGAAGTTCTCTGCAAGATAAAATAGGAGTTTTCCTTTAAATAAAATTGCCTAAGATTGTGGATCACCCCAAGATCAAGAAAATCAATAACCTAGAAATGGTGATATCATATCTATAAAGAGACAACTTAATTCATTACAAATTAAGGGGAGTGAATGAAAAAGAGGATGTTGGAGAGAAACTGATGAAGAACAACTTCATGCAGTCCTGATCAATCAAGCTAAGGAAAGAGCTAAATATTTCTATAGACACCGAGCAACAAAGAACAACATCACCAAGTAGAACAAAAGTGGAGCAAAGGTATTGAAAAGATATATTGATAAATTTGGTTTTATGAGCTTACAATAGATCTGAAAATCTGCAAGTATAAGTTGTATATGTGAACAAATCATAATGTTTCAGTTTAACCATTTATTTAGAAAGTCTCTTAACCGAGCAGGATTTAAAGATCCTTTCTATATTGAGATACATCCCAAGGAGTATCAAAAATTTTGATCATGAAGATAGCATGAGATGCCATATACCATTTGACAAATCAAAAGAGTTTGGACAAGGAAGGTAGCATAGAAATGCCTGATATGAAGTGAAAAACTAATCTTTTAAATCCTTTATCAAGGTCACACCTAACAGTGTGTTTGTAACCTTTAACAAGGTTGGCTCTTCACCGAGCTCACTTGAAAAGAGTGAAAATTTTGGGTTACCGGTCCCAAGTGTTTTTTCCCTTAACAGGGTTTCCATGTTAAAAATACACGTGTCAATGTGTTTATGAGTCATTACTTTAGTGTTTTGCATTACACATAGCTAATCTGGATTGATCGGTATACTCTAAGTAATTTACTATTTTTTGGTAAATTGAAATACTGCTATTCGGTAAACATATAGAATAAGGTTTAACAAAGCATTTTGAGCAGTAGTAATTTGATAAGTATATTTGAAGGCATTTGTCTTATAGGACTAAAGATAACTAGAGGCTTAATATTGTAGTACTAAGTTTTTGGGTTGATTAATTAGAATATTTTTGAGGCCACTGATTCACCCCCCCTCTCAGTTATTACTAACAATTGGTATCAGAGCTTGTGTGCTTAGAAAGGGAGTTTAACAGCTCAAGTAAAAGATCACAAGATGAACAGACAAGATGTGCCCAAGTAGAATAAAGACAACTTTGCATCATATCAAAGCAGAATAAGACTCCACCTATCAGGTATTGGTAATGATGTTACTCAACACCTTGATATTGAATATGTATTGCCTACAGGACCTCACACTCTTGAGCAATTGAGAGAAAAACATGAGCATAATTGCATGATGATAGAACTTGCCTCATCACTCTCCGATGTTGAGTTTGAAGATGTCAAAACCTACACCTCTGCAAAGAAAATGTGGGATAAGTTGAAGCTGGTACATGGAGGAGATGTTAATGTACTAAGAGCCAAGGCATAAAGCCTAAGAGGGAGGTTTGATGACCTAAGGATGAAAGAAGGAGAAAATATCACTTAGTATAACTGCAGAATCAAAGAGGTAGTCAATGCTATCTGAGGAATTAGAGGTGTACTTGAAGAGGAGACAGTGGGAAGTAAAATCTTAAGAACCTTACTGCATGTGTATGCTATTAGATTTTCTGCTATTCAAGAAATGAGAGCATTTGCAAAGAATACAGTTACTCTAGATAGTTTGATTGGTAGATTGATTTCATTTGAGATTAATAAATTTGATAATAGTGTCTTACCATCTATAGAATTTGCATTCAAATCTTGTTTGAAAATAAGTAATTCAAGTCATAGACACGCTATTAGAAATGATAGTGAAAGTGATAATGAGGATCAAGGACTTGATGAGATTAAAGCACTAATGGAAAGAAGATTGCAGAGAGGCAAAGGTAGATACAAAGGTAAATTACCGCTTGTATGTTTCAATTGTAAAGAGGTTGGACACTTTGCTACAAGATGTTCAAACAAAATAAAAGATGACAGAAGTAATGAGAATAATTTTGATAGAGGTGATAACAGAGATTACCGAAGCATCTGACACTCTGAAAAAAGAGATACCCAAGAGTACAAGGACAAAGGGAAGAAAGCATGTTACCTAGTTGAGAACAGAGCTGATGACACTGACACCGAATCAAAAGGAGACATTGAGATGGTATTTGTAGCCATGAAGGATGATTCAGACAAAGAAGAAGAAAGGTATGTAGAAACTACACTCATATCTAAGGTTAGTAAGAATGATGTCTGGATCATAGATAGTGGCTGAACTTACCATATGACCGGTGATAAACAAAAGTTTGAGACTTTTGAATACTATAATGGTGGTTCAGTAAGAATGGGAAATGATACACCTTGTCCAATTGAAGGTAAATGAACTATAATGTTTAATAAACTGATTAAATGTGAAAATTTTTACTGGGTAAAAGGACTAAATTATAATTAGTTACGTGTTTCATAGTTGAATAATACAGGTCACCGAGTGGCATTTGAAATTAAGAAGGCAAAGATCTTCAATGAATCAGGAAGGTTGATTGGAATCGGTGAGCAGACAAAAGGTAACCTTTTCTATCTTGATGACATGAACACCACTTGTTTAATGGCTAGAAACGAAGACATATGGTTGTGGCACAAAAGATTGTGTCATGTGAATTTTGACAATATGATAAAGATAAGCAACAAAAGGAATGTCAGAGGCTTACAGAGCATGACTAAGCTCGAGCACATCATGTGCAAGAATTGTCAAAAATGTAAGATGAAAAAGTCTAGTTTCAAGAGTAAAACCCATACATCTAATGCAATTCTATAATTAGTCCATACAGATCTATGTGGACCCATGAAGACAAAGATTTACTATGGAGATAGGTATTTTCTTCTCTTTGTTCATGATTATTCTAGAATGATGACATTTATGTTCTTAAAAGATAAATCAGAAGCATTCAAGATGTTTAAATGGTATAAGGCTATGGTAGAAAAATAAATTGAAATGCTTAAGGTCAGATAGAGGAGGGGAATTTTCTTTAGACAAATTCACTAACTATTGCAATGAGCATGGAATTAAAAGATAGGTTTCTGCATCGAGAACACCACAACAAAATGGAGTTTCTGAGAGGAGAAATAGATCAATTATTGACTGTGCAAGAACATTGATGATTGAGAAGAGAATCACTCAAAATTTTTGGAGGGAAGCTATCAGTACTATGGTCTACACATTAAATAGACTAAAATTGAAGGACACAAAGAAGACACCCTATGAGCTTTGGTATGGTCATACACCCAATGTAAGTTACTTCAAAATCTTTGGTAGTCAATGTTATATTTTGAAGGATGATAGAAATGGAAAACTTGACTCCAAAAGTGAAGAAGGTATCTTTCTAGGGTATTCAACCAAAAGCAAGGCTTATAAATGTCTTAAAAAGTCATCTAACAAGATCATTGAAAGTGCAAATGTGAAAATAGATGAATTTGCAGAAAAGAATGATAAGGAAAGTAGAAGAGAACCAGAGGACTACAATAGGTTTGTTTATATAGAACTTGAAACTCTACCCGAGCAATAGTGTATCATTCCTGAGCAACAGAACATTGCACCCAAGCATCAGGCTGCAATTACCAAAAATTAGGAAAATCCTCAAGATGATGTTCCGAGCGATGGAGATCAGGACGAAGGGCAAGAAGATGATCAGAATGATGAACACAGAGTTGAACCAAAACTTGCCAAGTATGTCAGAAGACATCATCCACAAAATCAAATCATAGGAGACAAGAAGGCTGGAATAAGAACAAGAAGTAAGTCACTAAACACTAAATGTTTACTTTGTGATTTTGAGCCGAAATCTGTTAATACTGCACTTGAGAATGAAGAATGGTTCAGTGCTATGAATGAAGAAATATAATAGATTGAGAAGAACAATACATGGACACTAGTACCAAGACTAGATGACAAGAATGTCATTGGTACCAAATGGATATTAAGAAACAAGCTGAATGAGAATGGAGAAGTCACGAGAAACAAAGCAAGGTTAGTATGCAAGGGATATGCACAAGAAGAAGGTATTGATTATGGAGAAACCTTTGCACTTATTGATAGAATAGAAGGAGTTAGAATCTTACTTGCGTATACTGTATTCAAAGGATTCAAGGTATACCAGATGGATGTCAAATTTGCATTCCTAAATGGAATACTAGAAGAAGAGGTATGCATTGAACAACCATAAGGGTTTGTTGATCTAGACAAGAGAAACATGGTATGTAGACTACATAAAGCCTTGTGTGGATTGAAACAAGCACCTAGAGCCTGGTATGAAAGACTTCACTCCTATCTCATTAGCATTAAATTTGTAAGAACAAGTGAAAATAGCAATCTATACTTAAAAGAAGACACCGATGGTAATATTCTGATTGCTGAAATTTTTGTTGATGATATCATTTTTGGGGGAGATGAAATGTTATGCAAATCCTTTGCTAATGAAATGAGAAGAGAATTTGAAATGTCTATGTTTGGTGAGATCAAATTCTTTCTTGGTCTACAGATTATTCAACAAGATGCAGAAATATATATATCACTTAGCCCAAATACATCAAGGAAGTGTTGAAGATATTCAAAATGGAAGATTCCAAACCAGTTGGAACACCTATGGCTACCGAATGTAAGCTGACAAAAGAAGAAAAATCAAATGAGGTAAATCAAACCTTGTATAGATCAATGATTGGAAAACTAATGTATGTTGTTCATACTAGACCAGTTATAGCACATGCAGTTGGAATAGTTGCAAGATTCTTTGCTAATCCCAAAGAATCACATATGACTTCTGTCAAAAGAATTCTGAGATATCTGAAGAACACTGAGAAATATGGCTTATGGTATAAAAGAGAAGGAAAATTTGAGCTACAAGTCTATATAGATGTTGATTGGGTTGGAAACATTGACGACTGAAAGAGCACAACTGGAGGAGCATTCTTCATGGGTGACAAACTTGTCACATGGATCAACAAGAAGCAAGGATGCATCTCTCAGTCTACTGCAGAAGCAGAGTATGTGGTTGTTGCTGTAAATTGCTCCAATATTGCATGGATCAAACAGTTGCTGGAAGGTATGAATATGAAGATTGTAGAACCAATAATTATCTATTGTGATAATACCAGTGCAATTAACATTTCTAAGAATCCATTCATGCATGCTAAGACTAAGCATATTGCTATCAAGTATCACTATCTGAGAGAACAAGTGAAAGCAAAGGAGGTGATACTGGAATATGTTCAATCAAAGGAAAAATTAGCTAATATATTCACCAAGTCATTACCGAAAGATACATTTGAGTACTTGAGACAGAGACTATGGGTCCAACCCTTGTCTATCGGTCAATAAGATGAATAGGAGGATGCATCAGGCTAAACATAATCTAAAGATCATTCATGTTGATGTAAACACTGAGAAGAACAGAAACAAATACATTTGTACATAGTAAGGTACAAATTTGCACCAAATACCAAAGACATTGTATTGCTGATGGATAGGGAAATTCAAGGAATATATTATATAAAGGGATGTAAGATGATATGAAATTTTTATTTTGTTTGGAATTGTTGTCAAAGGGAGAGATTATCTCATTATCAGAAAAGGATTATATCATTATCCATGAAGAGAAGTTCCTAAGAATCAA
Organism: Thuja plicata; assembly: GCA_018584345.1. Classification (NCBI taxonomy): domain Eukaryota; kingdom Viridiplantae; phylum Streptophyta; class Pinopsida; order Cupressales; family Cupressaceae; genus Thuja; species Thuja plicata. The sequence continues at coordinate 906,832 of MU225737.1, read as the reverse complement.
AAGGAAGAGTTAATCAATAATCAAAGGGAGAGATTGATTACATATGAAATATCCATCTAAGGGAGAGAAGTAACAAAGGGAGAGAGTTCATA
>MU225737.1:866620-906690 GCA_018584345.1 Thuja plicata | reverse complement strand
TATCCATGAAGAGAAGTTCCTAAGAATCAAAAGGAAGAGTTAATCAATAATCAAAGGGAGAGATTGATTACATATGAAATATCCATCTAAGGGAGAGAAGTAACAAAGGGAGAGAGTTCATACAAAGAGAGAGAAATTGCTGCCAAAGGAAAAAGAGATTATCAAGAAGAGGAACAGTCAAGGTAGAAAACATATAAGAACAAAGATAGAAGATGCTACATCTATCAAGTAAAGGGATTGAAGATTGAAGACAACCACTCTGTAAAAAACAAATCTAAGTTATTTTGAGCTTACCAAAAGCCAGACATTTGTAATAGTTACAATAGGAAAGATTGATGAAACTGTTATATTTCATATTGTATTAGCAATAGTATAGTATGATAATGTAGTGTGTTTCCATCAATGCCAAAGGGAGAGATTGATGACATGTAACTGATTGAATGTTTGAAGATGTTAAGTTGATCATCGAAATGCAGAAAGATAATGCAAGACATTAAATCAGTTAATGGATTGTATTGTCATTGATGTCAACTTGATATAATCTAATCGGTTATAATCATAGTATCAAAGACTTCAGATAATCAAAGAGATAAATATTATGCTTTCAGTAATACATAAAAGATAAGCATTCACTGTGTAACTTCAAACACCGACAACTAGTGGAACCTGACGGACAGAGATCACCAAAAGTTAAGTTACAGTGATGCTTGAGAAAAGAAACCGATGAGCATTACCGATGAGCAGAATCACAAGCATTATCGATGGCCAGAATTATAGTGTTAACCAATGAGCATAACTTTGCAGTGAAGCCTAAAGGAAAGACAACCCCGATGGAGAAGCCTGAGGAGAACTGAAGTGTTGACCGAAGCTTTCAAAGAGTTAACACACCAAAGTTAACTGGAGTTCAGAAGCAACAAAATATCTAGCTAGCAGAGCTAAATATAGACTTAACTGGTAGTTATCATTGTTTTCATCGACAAGATAAAGCCAAAGATAAGTAAAGATTTTAAAGCAATTTTGTCCAGTTGGAAAGAAGATCTCTATGAGATAAAATAGGATTTTTTATTTAAATCAAATTGGCTAAGATTGTGGATCATGCCAAGATACAGAAAATCAAGAACCTAGAAATGATGATATCATGTCTATAAAGAGACAACTTAATTCATTACGAATTAAGGGGAGTGAATGAAAAAGAGGATGCTAGAGAGAAACTGATGAAGAACAACTTCATGCAGTCCTAATCAATCAAGCTGAGGAAAGAGCTAAATATTTCTGCAGACACTGAGCAACAAAGCACATCATCACCGAACAAAACAAAAGTGGAGCAAAGGTATTGAAAATATATATTGATCGGATTGGTTTTATAAGCTTATAATAGATCTAAAAATTTGCAAGTATAAGTTATATATATGAACAAATCATACTATTTCAGTTTAACCATTGATTCATAAAGTCTCTTAATTGAGCAGGATTTAAAGATCCTTTTTATATGTAGATACATCCCAAGGAGTATCAAAAAGTTTGATCATCAAGATAGAATGAGATGTCAGATACCATTTGACAAACCATAAGAGTTTGGACAAGGAAGGTAACATAGAAATGCCTGATATCAAGTGACAAACTAATCTTTTAAATCCTCCAACAAGGTCACACCTAACAGTGTGTTTGTAACCTTTAATAGGGTTGGCTCTTCACCGAGCTCACTTCAGAAGAGTGAAAATTTTGGGTTACCGGTCCCAAGTGGTTTTTCCCTTAACAAGGTTTCCACGTTAAAAATCGATGTGTCAATGTGTTTATGAGTCATTACTTTAGTGTTTTGAATTACACATAGCTAATCTGGATTGATCGGTATACTCTAAGTAATTTACTATTTTTCGGTAAATTGAAAGACTGATATTCGGTAAATATACAAAATAAGGTTTAACAAAGCATTCCGAGCAGTAGTAATTTGATAATTATATTTGAAGGCATTCATCTTATAAGACTGAAGATAACTAGAGGCTTAATATTGTGGTACTAAGGTTTTGGGTCGATTAATTGCAATATTTTTGAGGCCACTCATTCACTCTTAGTTATTACTAACAGATGTTTCACTCACGTAAGACACATCAAGAAGCCCTTAACTATTCAAGCACATCAAGAAAACCCTATTCCTAGGTGGCGAGAAATGGACAATACTTGTTTGAATCCTCTTACAATAAATACCCATTCAAGTTGGAAAGTTAGAAGCTTGGCAGCACTAGCTCCCCTCCATGACACACACTTCTCGGGCCTACCAAGCTTTGAATTTCTCAATGTCTGAAGACCTCGATAGATTTACTGTCTCAATAAAAGGGGTACATGAGAGGTTTCTTTGGCATGCGCATCTCACAACGCCTGTATCAACAAGTAGAAAATGATTTTGGCCACTATCTAAAAAGGGTTTTAGTAAGGGTCTTCATTTAAGTGTATCTTTTGTGTCTGTGCAAGTGCAATTCAGGTTGTTAACCCCACAAAGCACCTTAGCACAAGCAGTTCATGATACGTGATTGAGACTCGGAGGCCCTACTTTGTGTTAGGCGAGAGCCAAGTATAAGCTCAAATGTCACTTATCTTCTGAGGCTTTGGTCTCAAGGAGAGTTTTTATTATAGTGAGTTGAAGAAGCTTGGCATTAGCTTGTTCTCACTTGGGTCGTTCTCTAAGGGTGAGTACTTTTTTCCCACTTGGACATGCCCTCTAAAGTTGCAAATCTCAAACGGTGAATGACAATAATGTTTCTAGATTTCTGATCATCCCAAAAGGGCGAGAGCATAGTTTCCTAACATTATTGTCATCCCTAAAACACTAAATAGAAGTTCATTTTAAAAAGTCTTGCATGTGCGTTCCTATTTTAATAAAAAAAAAAAAAAATGCAATCACAATGTTTAGTGTTTTATCGATCAAGGAAACCTGCAAGATGATTCGTTAGTAGTCTATGTTTTAGTCTTCTTTTTCAACGTCCTGCAAACCACTGTTAGGCTGTAATCAACAAGATAATCTAGAGAACAACAAAGCCCAAAACTTGTTAGTGTTAGAAAAATCATAAAATCAAAAATATGATTGCATATTCAGAAACTAGACCAAAATCACACACTTTAAAAAGAATGCATCCAAAAAGGTTACTGTATGAGCCCGTACGAGGCTCCGGAAGCTGCAAAACAAGGGATTAAGCATGCATAGTCATCAAAAAGTGTAATTTCTGATAAATCCAGCAACCAAAAATAGAAAATAACTTCACCACAGTGATCCTCAGCAAATTTTACCCAAAATAAAAAACAATTGCTCGAAAAAAGGACTTGATAAGAGCAAGTGATAGCACTTTAAAGTTAGGCTGCAAAATCAAAACTGCCAATGGTGAAGGCAAAGATTTTTAAAACCCTACTGATGTCATCAAGCAGCGAGTTTAAAATTGATGGTTTAATCCAAGTCATAGAAAGCCAATATCACTATTTTTAGACGGCTCGACGACCGTCAAATTAATCTTGTTGTGTCTGGGCTGTGAGAGGAGCTCTGAGCAGAGGTGGAGCTCGAGCTGAGCGGTGGGAGGATTTTGATCAGAGTTCAGGTGGGGATGCCGAGCGGAGGTGGATACCAAGAAAAGGTGTAGGTAGAGGGTTTTAGGCTGAGCATGTGGTGGAAGGGTGGGCGATGGAGCTGAGCAACAGAGGGCTGCACAAGGGCTACGGATGGCAGAGGGAGGGAGGAGGGTTTTGAAAGTGTTGTGATGTGGCTGCGCGTAGGTAGTGTGGGGTGCTAGGGAAGAGTGGAGGTGGTGGCCTGAGGAGGTAAGTAGAGGGTAACACAATGTGGCGCGGGGTGGAGGGCAGTGAAGAAGTGAAGAGTGCAAGCGGGTTAGTGGCGCAGTGATGGAGTGGGAGATGACGCGGGGAAGGGAAGCTAGGAGACAGTGTGTAGGGAGATTGAGCCACATGGGGGTAGAAGAGAAGATGGGTTGTCAGGTTGAACAGTTGCGTAGGAGTTGGAGGAGGTGTGTAGAAGCGATGGAGGGAAGGGAGAGTTTGAAGCGAGGTTGGGTATAGGATTTAATCCCACATGTGTGGGGGGTAGGAAAAGATATTTGTTTTTAAAGAAAGGCCAAAACATATAAACCAAAACCACATGTTAGGTAGTGGGTGGTTTAGCTTGTCGATTTGTAGGTTTGGGTGTGTTGCACTTCAAAGTGTTATACTTAGCAGTGGGGTGGATTTCTATGCGCAGTAAAGATAACAATAGAAGGGTCCAGAAAAAAAAATCTTAAAAAAAAAACAATTTGTCTTGACATGTGTAGATTTGTTTCCTTGATATGCATGTAGAAGGTCATACGACCTCTATATGCAAATTTGTTTTACCACAGATTCAGTTTTGGGTGGGTATGGCATATTTATAGTAGTTTCTAACCAAAACAATGACCCAGACACGGTGGTTGAGTCAGATTTGGCTTAAGAGGAGAAATGGGTAAGTTTTGGCTCAGAAGAAGGTTAGAGCCCCATGATGAGCGCCAAAAATATATGCATAAAAATGGGGTACCTGCAAGCTGCACAACAAACACACACACACACTTTAATGAATATTTACGTGGTTAGTGGGTTAGAAAATAGGAAATCAAAATAAACAACTACACTAACCGACAACAACCCATTGCCTTCTAGTAGGCAGGAGTATGAGTTTTCTCTCAGGTCATCGCAAACTTAGTGACTACACCAATATCCTAAACGAAGGATTTTTAATCTAGATGATTGATCTAAAATGATGAATGCAAGATGGAGATGCAATTTTTGGTTAATCCAATCTAATTAGGATTCATTTTAAGAGCACCAAATTGAAGTGTGTAAGATTCATTTTAAAACACCAAAATTAAATGTGCTCTAAAATTAAGAAGTTTGCATGATTAACAAAAGTAAACTGACAATTAACAATGCTAACCAAATTGAAAGCTAAAATGCAAATGCTTGAATGTAAAATGCAACATAATAACAATAATGCAAAAGTTAGGATCCTTTGTGAAGAAAATGAGTTTCTCTTTTATAGAAATCTCTCTCTAATCGATGGTCGAGATCAAAAGAAAAGAGTGGCTCAGATTTGATTGAAGAAGCACAATCCATGTGCAAGCAATGTGATTGGTCAAACGAGTCAGTTGACTGAACTAACTGATCAACTATTTTGGAAACTTCCAAAATCAGTTTTTAGTTAACTAAAATGTTTCTAAAATGATAAATTGTGGAGAATCAGTTAACTGAGTGGAACCGAATTGTTTCCAATTTGATAATCAGTTAACTGGATTTGATGATGTCATATGCATTTTTAATAATTTAAATGATTTTGAATGTATATTTGTTTTTATTAATTAATTTAATTCCCTTTTTTATTTAATTGATAATTTAGTAATTTTATTTAATTAATATATCATAATATCAATTAAATAATTAACATAAGGTTTATTTGCCAATGTATTATGATTTCAAGAATTAATTAATTAATCAAGTACGATGGTTGATTAGGACCTAGGGTTCAGGTCAGATTAGCTACAAATTGATAGATTGAAGAATTGCATGTTTGATTTAGGACTTAGGGTTTATCAAGATTAGGGTTTCTTGATTAATTATTGTGATTGGGGGTCTAGGGTTTAGATGACCATTTTTATGTGATTACACTAACAGTCAAGGAGCACATTGCTATTTTCTAGTGAGTGTGTATTATACATTGAAATAGCGTGTACTATACTTTGAAGTAGCACTTACAGACTGAGACTTTGAAAAGGAGGGTACTTCCCAAGGGTTTGGAAAAAGTTTGAATTCATAATTGGATACCCTTTTTGGATTTCTATCTGTGTATCATCTTGGATTGGTTAGATCCCCTCAGATTTGAAAATTCAATATCATTTTTTTTAAGGGATTGATCAAAGGGATAAGCCAAAAACTATTGATTCATGCTAATGCCAAATTTTACTAGATCCCATTATATTAAGTCTACTTCACAATCTAATGGTACTTATTTGAGGCAATAAATTCCTTTCCCAAGTGACACATTCACTTCTTCACAATGAAAGGTTGAACCTAAAAAAGAAGTGGAACCAAATAGGAGATCCTTTCCCCTTGGAAATATGAATCCTAACCTTATTAATCTTGTCAACAAGGACACCACTGACAACCAAAATAGTGGAAACAAAGATGCTAACAATGGTGGGGGTAATGGAGGAGGAATTGACTCTAATAACCTAGGCATGGATAACAATGTAGGGAATAAGGACCCTCAAGATGAGGAGGCTACCGAGGAAAGGATAAATGAGACAATGCAAAGTCCATTCTTCATAAAACTCATGGAGAAGTTCCTAGAAAGAGATAGTGATGCAGTGCCCTCTGTAGGCACCCTAAAATGGTCGCCTAGACTATGGGCCCCCATTCTTCAATTTATCAAATGACAGAATCAATTTATCAAATTCCTGAATCAATGCCTTGCAACATTTTAATTCAAATCAATTTCCTTGATCAAATCATAATTAATTCAATTATTTCAATATTTTGTAAGGTTTGATCATTTCATCAATTATCTTATTTAATTAAAAGAAAACATTCCTTTTTATTAAATAAAATAATCTTATTTAATTAAAATCTCTTTTAATTAAATAATCTTATCTTATTTAATTAAAATCTCTCTTAATTAAATAATATTATCTTATTTAATTAAAATCTCTATTTTAATTAAATAAAATAATATTATTTAATTAAAAGAAAATCCCTCTTTTAATTAAATAAATAAAGCTGCCACTTAAATCCCTCTTTGTGTTGAAAAAATGAAATAAAAATAAATAAAGCTCCTTTTTCTTCACACATATTCCTAAGTGGTGGGCTTTTTGCCTCTTAATCATAGCCTTTTTATTTTTCCTTTTGAAGATACGAGCACATGGATCAACCAAGATTTAATCTCCACCATTGCTTATTTCTTTTTGCCTCTTAATCTCTACCATCCATTGCTCTTTAAAAGGAAAACCTCTCCTCATTAAAAAAGAGAGAATTTTGATGCTATTGTTATGTTGTGGGTTCGGAGAGCAACATTGGAGGAGAATTTGAGCACTTTAGCTTGGATATTTCAACTTCTCTCTTCTTGTCTTCTTCTCTCATGCCCCCATGGCAATCCATTTAGATTAATCTTTCACTTGCATATTAGATTAGATTCATGTTTCCTTTCATAGATTAATCTTGAATTTGTATTTCCTTTCATAGAATAATCTTGCATTGTTATCATATAGAATAGATTTCATTTGCATGCATACTTGATGATCATGGGGACTAGCACTCTTGCTTTTCCTCTTTGAATCTCTTGTTTTATGGTGTACTTGCATGGGCACAAACTAGGTCAATCTGAGGGCCTCCATTAGAAAGTCTTGCACTCCATGAATAGAGAGCTATGAGTCACCATTCGAGACCTCATTCTTGAGAAATCTTGGATATAATGATTCATATAAGTGTGACACATTTTTAGTACACACCCTCTACTATCCCCTTAAGGAACCCAACTCAACTTAAGGGTTCTATAAGTGTCTTGGAATTCACTCAAGGAGTTAGTCTCAACTCAAGGGTCAAATAGAATGCTCTAACTTTAAACAATCAACACCTCAGATATTTTTAACGAACTCACTTCCTCTGATCTATTTTTCCAACTTCTCTTGACATCAAACATCCACTCATGGATCCCAATCTAGGCTTCTCCCAATGCACCTAGGTCTCCAATATGTCAAATCTTCCAACAAGCCTTTCCATCTTGTTCCAACACCTTAGAATATCTTAACATGGTAAATACACCATGTTCCACCAGCTCTCTGAGTCTGGTCAATAGGTTTGCAACACAATCCACTCCATTAGACCTATTTCCTTATAGCCCTAACCAATGGGTTTTCTAAGGATAACTCCAACTTTCCCCAAAACACCCTCAAATCTGAAGACACATCCAGATACCCTTTACAAAGTTACACAACATACTTCCAAAGTTCCTATTACTCTTTTGGACCAAATACCCAAACAATACATTGTTGCTCTGCAATTAACCCTCCTATTATAAAGCAAGTACTAACTCCTGTCACCCCTAAACCTCCCAACCTTAAAACAATGTTTATTTATCATCCCAAACAAAGTATTTTCACAATTACAAGAGGTACCACCAAGATCTACCAACCCAAACACCAAACCCTCCTTCCTAGGTGCTCTAACCTAGGGCTTTTTACACTAGGCTTCTCCAAGCACTTCAATACCCTTCCAGTGGATCCAAAACCATCATGTGAACATCTTATGACAATCCAAGTCATAAAAGGTGGCCCTCCTATGGAGAAAACTCTCAGACCTTGACTGGTCCAATCATTCTGCACCCTTCAAACAACACTTTGTCTCAATCAGAGACCTCTATCTTCCATCCCTTGCTTATCCCTGCACACAAACACTATAATACAATGATATAATACACCTTTGAAATCTCCCACCAATCACAATAATCATAGGGGTGAGAGAGAGTCAATTCATGAATGAAGACTACAATCCCAAATGTTGACTGTACCCCAAAACCCAGTCACAGACACCAGTCAATTAATCTGCCTTAAAATCAATCAAAATACTGAAATGATTTTAAAACATGTAAGTAAAGAACAAGGTAATGTTCTTACATCACAAGCAAACCAAAATCACATTATATTCAACTATTGAATTCACTGGTATACTTACTGTACCACGGTAAACACAGTATGAAGAGAACTTTACTAGTTTTTATTGATAAGGAAACTTTTCATTGTTTACAATGAATCCCAACTCCACCATCCTCTCTCTCCACTTATGTGGATTCAATACAAATGGAATCCAAAAAAACTAAAGTCCGGCTACAACCATCTATTTGTTAGGATTAAGTAATACTGAGGGGGGGGGGGGGGGGAATCAATNGGGGGTGAATCAATATTACAACACTTTAAATGAAACTTAAACCAATTCCACATAAACCATATGATTGTTAAAATGAAAAGAACATAATAAAATAACACACAAATCATTAAACCATGATTTTTTGTCAAGGAAGCCCTGACCAAGGGAAAACCCTGGTGGGGATGGTACCCATAAACATGCACTAAAGTATAATGTTCCTGTTAGAAGACCTAGCTCTGTTAGGAGCTGAATATTACATAGTACATTTCCTTGTTAAAGGAATAACAACCCTGTTAAAGGTATACAACACCCTATTAGGGGTACACTGAGCTTACAACCCTTACAATCAATACTTCTGTTATGAAGTGTTCTCAATAATGAATAAAACCAGTGTCTTCAATACTTAGATAGTTCCAGTTGTAGCTCTTCAATAATCTCTGTCAACCTCTGCTCTCGTAGCTACTATCATATATCTCATTCACATCCTTACTTGTCTTTTCTTTACAAAATGTTCTTCATATATATATATATATATATATCTTTTTCATGATCTAGTCAGCTCTCTATTCATTATCGCTTAGTCCGCTCTCTATTACAAAATATAACTAATAATGTAAAGAGTAAATACAAAGTTGGCGCTCTCACATAACCAAAATATAGGTTATCCATAATCATAATCCAACTTAGCATGCTAGGAGTTCACATCATGCTCCCTTAATCATTGCGATTGTTCAACTGTTATGTTTCACTGTTTCTGATGTCTGTGCATGTCTTCAAAATCTCTCTAACTCTCTGTAATCACCAAAACCAAATCGATCTTAGGTGGAGGTCATACATACTCCATAGTATCTTCCTCTAAGCTCGCTCTTCATCAAACATCGTACTCAATCTTCGCTGTCCAAAACAATATTGTTATACTTTGTAAATCTGTTTCTATACTTAGTCTATTTCATAACTGAATCATCAAAACTGTACTTATCTTGATCATAGTATCATATGTGTTTCCATAAATGACAACCATTAAGTGTCTCATAACATACCAAAAATATCACTTACCAACAATCTCTCCCTTTGGCATTGATGGCAACACTTATCAAAAAATGACTAAGTCTTCCAACACAAAACTATTCTCTTCTCTATTACTTCTCTCATTTTTCTCTTCTCTCTTCTCCCCCTTTGACAACAATGGCAAAGGTGCATCCAAAATTTACAAAAATGTAGAATTAATGCCTGCTCACCAATTTCAGAATATCTTGAAAGGAGTCTTCCAAGATATTCACTTCTGCATTCCATGACTCTACTAATAACTGACTAACATGAATTAGTCCATTTAGTGCATAGGATGATGTCTCTACTACTTTTAAATCTGTGGGCATAGATTTTGTCAATGATTCTATAGTCTTCTCCATGTCAGATAGATGAAATTCAAGAACTGATAGCTTAGGAGTGATTAGGCTCTTCATCAAACCAAATCTTGTCATTACTCTTCCTTTCTCTATATCCAATACATTCAACTTATCAATAATCCTTATTACCTCTTTGTCCATTTCCATTATAGATTGTGAGGAGGTCTCACAACTATCCATCATGTTGTTCAGAGTTGCCCTGTCCTTTGCAATAATGTCTTTAATATTATGAATGTGTCTAATAGGGTTCATATAGTAGCTGTATAGTAGCCTTACATGTGTGACACACCTTCTGGCCTTTGATGTAGTTGATCTCAGAATGCCCAAGTCCCATGAAATAGACTGGCATACTTCCATCAACTTCTTTTCTAAATAACTTTTCTTTGCCTTCTCTTCAACAATCTTCACTAAGGACTTATAGTGACCGTTAAAACCATCTAGTGATAATTTCAATTTCTCTACTTCATCTTTACTTTGAAAAACAATAGGTACTAGAAATATTTTATTCACAGTATCAATTGCCCTAGTCATTACCTTAGTCTTCTTGTCACCTTTCTGCTCAGATTTCTCTTTTGCCTTTGAGAATGCGATGAAGGATAGTTTCATCATTTAATCTGCATCCATGCTGTCAACATATGTGCTTACAGATTTGTCTTTACTTGCCAAAAATAGAATAGTAGATGTGTCAATTTTAGTCTTTAGTTCAACTCTTGCCTCTTTTTTTTTTCTCTACCTCTTTCTGCTATTCCTCTTTCTGTTCTTCTTCATCAACTATTGTATTGTTGATGTTCCCTTCAAATGGATATTTCTCATCAAGTGAAGTGTCAAGGGTCACATGCACACCAGAACCATGGAAATCTGGTTGCATGATATCTTCGCTCTTCTCAACACTTACCTCAACTGTCTTAGACCTCTCTCCAATTCCTAAAGGTGCAGGCATAGTAGGTTTAGGAGGTGGAGTCTTCTCACGAATATCACTCATAAGTATATGATCTAATGCATTTTGAGTCTCTTCTATGACTTCTTCATATTTCCTACCCATAATTTTCACTAATCTTTCTTTGGTTCTCAACAAGGGTTTGAGTTCTCCCAATATTATTTTTGTCTCTTGTACTAAAACTACTGGCAACATATCCTCAATAGTTTGATTTATTATAGCCTCATCTTTAATATGTGCAAGTTTTTTTCTAATTTCCAGTTTTCCATACAATTCCTCAAGTATACCACCTTTTATCTCTAATAGATTCTTTTTAAAAACAAGTAAATGGTTAATTATTATGTCCTTAATCACTAGTTTTTCAGATTCTTCATACCTATCATAATATTTGTTAACTAAAACAAGCTTTCCTTACTCAATATATCTCTTCTATAACATCTTTATATCTGGCTTCCATACCTGTCTATCACTTGTGGTCTCTTTCTCAACTTTCTTTTCTTCTACTTCTTTAGTCCTCTGCTTCTTAGGAGGTGAGTCCAACTTAGTGGACCTAGTGTTTCTCCGAGGAACAATCTTTTATGCCTGTGAAGTCTTTTGTGGTGGTGAGGGTTTAGTTACATTAATAATAGTAGAAAGTGGACTAACTACTTGCTCAATTTCTAGAGGTGGAAGGACTGCAGTAGCAGTACTTGCCAACCCAGATGATCTCTTTGTTATCTTCTTCCTTACTTCTCTCATCTTTTATTTAGTAAAACCTACCTTAGCGGCACAATCATCAATTATATTCTCCACTCTTCTCTTTCTTAAGCCTCTAGTCTGTTCTTCTCTGACCTTAGCTGATTTCTCTTCATATGTGCCCCATATCTCCTTATATGTATCAACTTTAGATGCCAATACATGTTCAATTTGCATAACCAGAACCTCTGAAATAACTTCATAACCCATGGGGTAACACCATTTCTTTCTTGGTACAACTACCTCAAAACATACACAATCAGTTTCAACCATGAAACTGATTGTATCCTTATATTTCTCAACTAACTCTTCAGGAATTTTGAATATCTCTTTCATTTTCCTCTAAAGAATCTTGATCATGCCAAACAGTTCTCCATCAACCCATGTGATGTTTTGTCTTCTGTAACTTTGTGAAATCTGAATACCAGTGGGTATGTTGTCTTTCCATGCTCTATAGTGCATGCTAGGGAGCTTATGCTCAATGTGGATATACACATCAACTAGAAGTGAGCCAAATCTAAAGGTCTTAGATTTATCCTTCTTGAATTGCTTTACATTCTCCAATAATTGTTGTGTTAGAATCCCACATAGGTTATATGTTGTGTTTTCCTTTACCATCCTGTAAGCCATCATAATGACTCCTGCTGAAACTGAATTAGGTCTACTGTTGTAGTAAAATTTGTATCCAAGTATCATCACAATCAGTCTCACATCCTGCTGGAAAATATCATTCACTGTCATAGCTAATATGTCCCATTTAGAGTGTTTTAGGGTTCAACTTATTTCTTTACTTGCTTCTCTTCCACAAGTGTAACTCCAGTGTTGGCTAACCCAGTTATATCATGAATCAACTGACTATAGATCTTTACAGGTTTCTCTCCTATCCAGATGAATTGATCATGAACTCTGCTAAGTAAGATTTTGAACCATTCATCTTCGTTGAATTCACACAAATCTAACATTTTCATAATGCTCAGGTTGTCTATGTGTTTGAATTCATCCTTCATTTTACCATTATCAGTCATGTATTCCATTCAGTAGAAATCTCATCAATACCCACTATATCATACTTGCAATGAATCTAAGCCCTAATATCCTCTACATGCAAGACGTTGTGGGGTGTCTAGGAAATGGATCCTTTAGGGTCATCTTCAAAAGACTTAAATGGATGTTTTTTGAATTTGTATCTAGGTTGATCTACAACATCATAAATCAAAGGTGCATCCATAACTTCTGTATGAGTAGATGATGTAAATACCTTAATCACACTGAATTTCAAATTCCCACTTCGATCGATCATGCAATATAGTTGTTAGATAGTTTGATACTCTCTGATCTCTAATTTTCTTAGGTCACTACTCTTCAAATGGTGAAGAAATAGGTATCTCAGATGTCCTTTATTCATCGTTAAGTGTAAAATTCACATTACCCAATACACTTAACATTTTACACTATCCATTCAATCACAAATCCCTTGATCATAGAATATGCATCGTCCGATGTTGTGTTGTTAGATATAAGTTCTATGATGTATGCACATATCAAAACTAATCTGGCTAGAGCTTACTCCTTAGAATCACAGGTTGGATATATTCTGATATCTTCATCCAATACTCCCCCTAAGGCCATGATCAACCACTTAGGTCGATGTGTTCACATTAGGTGAAGATCAAGTAGCATCTACTATCTCTCCCTGAACCAATATCTCACTTGACTCTTTGATTTTCCATACCTTACCATTGTTGTTTTCTTCTGCTTTCTTGAAACAATTTTCAAATTCAATTTTTTAATCTGCAAGAATCTTACTAGTATCGTTGTCATTCCTCTATGTACTCATAAGAGGTGGTACTCTTCTGTTGTTTTCTCTATTATATCTACAAAACTTTTCTATATGCCCTGGATTATTGCATTTGTAGCATATAGGAAGAGGTCTATTATGACTCACTTGTAAATTACAGTAATTTGCAATGTGCCCAAGGTTATTACATTTAACTGTCGATTCTCCTCTATTTTTATCATGTCTATATCTAGATTGATCAGGTTTCCAGCATTCTTTTTTCTTGTGCCCATATGCATGATAATTAAAATAATAACCAGAATTTTTTTTGAAAGGGGCATTACCTCAAAAATATTTCTTCATGTGTCCAAACTTGTTATAACCAAAAAATCTTCCTCTGAAAGGTCCGATCTGTTCTCTAGGTTCTTCAAGAATAGGTTTTTCTTCATTAGTCTTTGCATCAGGTTTCTCTTCTTGAATCTTAGAACATTCAGCTTCATTGAAGCCAACACCAGTCATATCTCCTTTAGGTTTCTGTCTATCTCTTTTTTCATCGATCAAGTCATTGCTCATGTGAAGTCTCTCAATGTGTTTCTTTGTCGAGCAACAAGTTCACCTTTTATGATTTGATTATATTTCTCTAATTCCAGATACTTGTTCTTGTAATGTTCAAGCTCATTCTTCATTTGTCCCATCAGAGTATTAGCATTCTTCAAAGTTTCTTCAATATTGTTTTTAGCATCCTTTTCTTGTTGAATCTCTTTAGCCATTTCTTCATTATTAAGCTTCAGAGTAGCATTCTCTTGTTCAAGTTTCTTTATCTAATCCGAATTATCATTGTTTGAATCTTCTTTTATCTGAACCATAAGATCATATCTCTGACTTCTGGAAAGTTCAAGTTGATCTTTAAATTTCTTAGTGAATCCCTCAGCTCTTCTTAAATTGAATCTCAAGTCACCATTCTCTTCTTTTGCTTTATCAAGGTCTTCAAGTGCCGCTTCAAAGCTTTCTTCCAAACTTACTGAATCCATCTTGATCTCCCTAATTAAGTTGTTAAACTTTCTTTTCAAGGACCAAAAGTTGTGATACCAATTGTTATGATTAATTAATACTGAGAGGGGGGTGAATTAGTATTACAACACTTTAAATGAAACTTAAACCAATTTCACATAAACCATATGATTTCCAAAATGAAAATAACACACAACTCATTACACCATGATTTTTTGTCGAGGAAACCCTGGCCAAGGGAAAACCCTAGTGGGGATGGTACCCACAAACATGCACTAAAGTATAATGTCCCTATTAGGAGACCTAGCCTTGTTAGGAGCTGAATATTACATAGTACATTTCCTTGTTAAAGGAATAACAAACCTGTTAAAGGTATACAACACCCTGTTAGGGGTACACTAAGCTTACAACTCTTACAATCAATACCTTTGTTACAAAGTGTTCTTAGTAATGAACAAAACCAACATATTCAATGCTTAGATAGCTACAGTTGTAGATCTTCAATAATCTCTATCAACCTCTGCTCTCGCATCTACTATCAGATATCTCATTCACATCCTTACTTGTCTTCACTTTACAAAATGTTCTTCACACACACACACACACACACACACACACACACACACACATCCTTTTCATGATCTAGTCAACTCTCTATTCATTATCACTTAGTTGGCTCTCTATTACAAAATATAATTAATAATGTAAAGAGTAAATACAAAGTAGGTTCTCTTACATAACCAAAATATAGGTTATCCACAATAATAATCCAACTTAGCACGCTAGGAGTCCATGTCATACTCCCTTAATCATCACAACTGTTCAACTGCTCTGTTTCACTATTTTGTTGTCTGCGCATGTCTTCAAATATCTCTAAATCTATGTAATCATCACCAAAAACAAATTGATCTTAGGTGGAGGTCATAAATACTCCATATTATCTTCCTCTAATCTCTCTCTTCATCAAACATTATACTCAATCTTCGTTGTCCAAAACAATACTGTTATACTTTGTAAATCTATTTCTATACTTAGTCGATTTCATAACTGAATCACCAAAAATGTACTTATCTAGATCATAATATTAGATGTGTTGCCATAAATTAAAACCATTAAGTGTCTCATAACATACCAAAAACATCACTTTCCAACACTAACTGTCCAAAGCTGTTCCATAACAATCGCCAATCGACTGTTATAACCAAAACATGACAAAATAATGTTGTCAAGTTCACAACCAATGTTGTCAAATCAACAACATGAGTATAATTCCCCCTCTAATGAATTTTAAAAGGTTTTAAAGCCAAAATTTTCAATCCACTACCCTTTAACCCCCAATGAGCCTTATAGGCCATAATTGCATAAAATACAATTTTACATCTTTTTAGCATCTTTGCACTTTGGAGTGCAATTACATGATATTAATGACATTAATGGCCATATTATAAAACTAGATGACCATATATGTCCTTACCCCTTACATTAACTCTTGTATCAACCAAGTGACACCAAGATTATAAAATTAACCCCTATGCCATTTAATGACTTACATAGCATCTTTTGTGATCCCATTACCCAATGATCAAAATTATTACAAAACATGATGCAACTAACATAAAATGACCATCCATGGTATTTTACAATTCCAAATGACCCTAAGTGGTCATGTTCCATCTTCCTAGGATCCATGGTCACCCTAATGTACTTCCATGACTCAGGTGTTGACCTTGGTGCTCCTTCACCATACTCTTCAACTTGAAAAATTTACAAGTCCTCTTGGAAAGTCCTGCAAAACAAACCTTACCAAATGTATCTCCATGTCCTTTAAGTTTTCTTGTTCATGTGTACTTTGTCCCTTGATGTCTAATTCTCTCTTGGCTCCTTGAATTCCTTGTGACTACACCTTATACCTTACCATGCATATCCACGCTTGAATCCTTCTTTCCACATACATTCCCCATTTGCTCATCTACTTCCTTGAACTTGACATCATGTGCCTTCTGCCTACATATTATTTTCTTTCTTTTTTGCTTAGTATCGAGTGACCAAATCAAGAGAAAGAATAAGAAATAACATAATCCTTCCACTATGTGACTCTTACCAAACCTTAGCAATTTCACCATGCTAGAAATCCCCATCACATTAGTATACACCTGCAATAAAATCAGACTGAGTATCCAAAAAAAATGTACTACCTTTACATTAGTATATGTTATCTCCATTCTTGGAGTGCACATTCTTGGATTAGTGTGCTCTTGGCCCATCACCACCATTATGTCCTCATCATCAGTTTCTTCATGCTTTAATACCTCTGCTACTGTTAGCAACTTCTCATTAACATCTTGCCATCTTCCTTGATATTTCACCTTTCCCTTGGTGGCTATCTTGTCAATCTCATCCTTGACTATTCTAGTGAATTTCTTTTGCCCAATATTCAATGGACACAAGATAGTTCCAATCAATATTATCCCCTCCTCTTCAATCCTTGTTTCTCTTTTGTTTTCATCAACATCTTCATTCTTTACCTATGTTATAATCTTTTAAACCTCTCCACCATGATATTCACCACCCTATTTTCAACCTATTTGTTGCATCCTTCCTTCTTGTCCTTCAGATGTACCACTTACATCAGCCTCAACATTTGTATCTGCATTCTCTTTGTATCTTCATGTTCCCTACACCTCAGGAACTCTCTTCTTCCCATCAACCATATCCTTGACATTCCTCATGCTATCTTATCATCCTACAGTGAACTCATTATAAACTTTTTCCCATTTTTTTTAATAACATATGTATTTTCTCTACCAGCATAGAGGGATTTAACATCAACTTGCCATACTCTACCCAAGATTATATGACAATCATTCAAAGGCATAATGTCACATAAAATAGTATCAAAATATGAATCAATGCTGAAGGAATCATATGCTTATTCATTAACATCAATCCACTGATCATTTCTTAGCCCATATACTCTGTAAGGTTTATTATGTATGATCTTTTCCAAGTTCAACTTGCAAACCATCTCATTTGAAATAATATTAGTAGAATAACCACTAGAAATAACCACCTTGCATATCTTACCCCTGCATTTGCATTGTGTCCTGAATATGGATGACCTTTGAATGCACCTTGTATCCAAATTTTCTTCCATGATGACCACCAACCCTGCTATCAAATCCTCTTCAATCAGGAACCTCTAAACTCACCTTCAATCCAAGATCTATCCAACATAGAGTCACCACTTTGGAACGCTCCTAGAGGATGATTCAACTCCAAGCATCAGCAAAGGACTACACGACTTCAAAATCCTAGATCTTCTTCACCCAAACTGAGACCTTTTTCTGGGCTCTGATAACACTTGATGCAGTTCCCTCTAATATCCCCTTAAGGAACCCAACTCAACTTAAGGATTCTACAAGTGTCTTGGAACTCACTCAAGGAGTTAGTGACAACTCAAGGTTCAAATAGAGAGCTCTAAATTTAGACAAATCAACACCTCAGACATTTTTAACGAACTCACTTCCTTTGATCTCTTATTCCAACTTCTCTTGAAATCAAACATCCACACAAGGATCCCAATCTAGGCTTCTCCCAATGCACCTAGGTCTCTAATATGTCAAATCTTCCAACAAGCCTTCCCATCTTGTTCCAACACCTTAGAAAATCTTAACATGGTCAATGCACCATGTTCCACCAGCCCTCCAAGTCTGGTCAATAGTTCTGCAACACAATCCACTCCATTAGACCTCTTTCCTTATAGCCCCAACCAGTGGGTTTTCCAAGGATAACTCCAAATTTTCCCAAAAAACCCTAAAATCCAAAGACACATTCAGATACCCTTTACAAAGTTACATAATATACTTCCAAAGTTCCTATTACTCTTTTGGACCAAATACCCAAATCGTACACTATTTCTATGTAATTAGCCCTCATTAGCCCTCCTATTACAAAGCAAGTACTAACTCCTATCACCCCCCAAACTTCCCAACCTTAAAACAGTGTCGATTTATCATCCCAAACAAATAATTTTCATACTTACAAGAGGTGCCACCAATATCTACCAACCCAAACACCAAACCCTCCTTCCTAGGTGCTCTAACCTAGGGATTTGTCCACTAGGCCCCTCCAAGCACTTGAAGACCCTTCTAGTGGATCCAAAACCATCATGTGAACATATCATGATAATCCAAGTCATAAAATGTGGCCCTCATGTGGAGAAAACTCTTAGACATTGACTGGTCTAATCAATCTGCACCCTTCAAACAACACTTTCTCTCAATTAGAGACCTCTATCTTCCATCCGTTTCTTATTCCTACACACAAATACTATAATACAAGGATATAATACACCTATGAAATCTCCCACCAATCACAGTAATCACAGGGGTGGGAGAGTCAATTCATGAACGAAGACTACAATCCCAAATGCTGATAGTACCCCAAAACCCAATCACATGTACCAGTCAGTTAATTTGCCTTAAAATCAATCAAAACACTAAAATGATTACACAAACATGTAAGTAAAGCACAATGTAATTTTCTTACATCAAAATCTAATCAAAATCACATTATATTCAACTATTGAATTCACTGGTATACTGACTGTACCATGGCAAACACAGTATGCAGAGAACTTTATTGGTTTTTATTGATAAGGAAACTTTCCATTGTTTAGAATGCATCCAAACTCCACCATAATCTCTCTCAACTAATGAAAATTCAATAAAAATATACTCCAAACAAACTAAATACTGACTACAACCATCTAACTGTCCAAAATTGTTCCATAACAGTCCCCAACAGACTATTATAACCAAAACATGACAAAATAGTGTTGTCAAGTTGACAACCAATGTTGTCAACTCAACAATACGAGTCTAATTCCACCTATAATGAATTTTAAAAGGTTTTAAAGAAAACATTTTTCAATCCACTACCCTTTAACCCCCAATGAGCCTTATACGCCATAATTGCATAAAATGCAATTTTACATCTTTTTGGCATCTTTGCACTTTGGAGTGCAATTACATGATATTAAGGACATTAATGGCCATATTATAAACCTAGATGACCATATAGGTCCTTAACCCTTACATTCATTCTTGGATCAACCAAGTTACCCCAAGGTTACATCATTAACCCCTATGCCATTTAATGTCTTACATAGCATATTTTGTGATCCCATTACCCAATGGTCAAAACTATTACAAAACATGATGCAAATAACATAAAATGACCATCCATGGTCTTTTACAATTCCAAATGACCCTAAGTGGTCATGTTCCATCTTCCTAGGATCCATGGTGACCCTAATGTACTTCCATGACTCAGGTGTTGACCTTAGTGCTCCTGCACCAGATAGGGAGAAGTATTTCTTTGACCTTGCACAAGCAGGGGTAAAGCTTCCCCATGATTATGAATTTGATCAATTGAAAAATAAAGAAGATGAGGCTAATTCAATCGATATCATGAATAAAAAGTTTATGTTATTTGAAATTCAATTGGATAGCGTGAAGTAAAGCACGACTCCCAAGTCATTCTTAATCAAGGATTTATGTCCATTTCCATTTGACAAATCTTTAATTATGGTACCATTCCCTATGAATGCAATTTTCCCTAAGTATGACAAGTATGAAGGGGCATCCGATCCACAAGATCAATTAAGGTAATTTTGTGCTTTGAGCTTGGAGTTCATTCTGATACCACTTATTTAATGAGGTTATTTCAAAGAAGTTTGGGAGAAGCAACAATGGAATGGTTTTCCAAGTTACCATCCGGTATTCAAACCTTTGAAGAGCTAAATTCCAAATTTGTTACTCATTATTCATATAAAATCAAACATAAGGTCACAATTATTAAATTATGTAACACCAAGCAACACGATGGGGAAGCATTCTTGACTTTCTTGCAATGATGGAGGGCGATATTTGCTCGATACCCTAGAAGTGTACCCAAGAAGGAAAAAATGGACATTTTCATGAATATTTTGAATACGGAAATGAATTATTGTTTGAGATTGCAATGTCCATGTTCTTTCCAAGATATGATTGAAAATGGAATATGACCAAAAATTTTTTGTTGAAAAGTGGAGAAATCAAGTTTTACAAGGAAAACAAAAATTCTCCTAACAATCAAAATAACTCCAACAATTATAATCATACTTTGGGAAATAACAACTACTTTTTGCTTAAGAACACCAACAAGGGCCTTGTCAATGATGGGGTTGTTGAGGCACATAATTTAAAAGCCACTCCTTTTAATCTTACAAGATCTTCCAACCAAGCCAATGATGTAAACCAAGCAAACAAGGTTCCATTTAACAACAACAACAACACTAATACCAACAACTTGCAAAAAAAATAAGAGGCTAGCAAGCCAATATATTTCTTTAACCCATGACCAAGGAGGAAGTTCACAGCCTTGGGTGAGCCACTTGAAAATTCTCTAAGGACTCTCATTGCTAACAAAATCATTGTTTTACCGAGAGAGGCCTTATGAACCTCAAATTAAACCCTCACGGTGGAATGAAAGTAATATTTGTGAATATCATCTAAATAGAGGGCACAAGACAAATGATTGCATGAGAATAAAGCATGAGGTGAAATATTTGATATATAATGGAGTCATCATGGTGGAAGGGACACAAAACAATGAAGATCATGTGGCCTTCAAAACTCCTTTCTTCAATCATGAGAAGGGAGAATCTTCGAATACTAACCAAAATAACAAAGGAGGTAATAATAAATTCAATTTTGCACATTGCTATGATAATTTCATCAATTCCTTAACAAGATATGAGAATACTATCAATGTTTTTGTGAAAGATCCATCATCAAAGGGAACCTCTAATGCGGTTACTATGGGGCAAATATCTAAGGTTACTTTACAAGGAGCTATACCTAAGCCTATGGGTCCTAATCAACCTTCTTCTTCTATCGAAACTATAACATTGTGGATCAATTACAAAATAATCCCACTCAAATTTCTATTCTTGAGTTGTTAAAACTTTCACCAAATCACAAGGAAATCTTAGAGAAGGTTCTTGTGGAAACAACCATTCCTGATAACCTAGATGAGGATAGGTTTCAAAACATGGTGGTTCATCTTATATCACCTCATTATTTATCATTTTTCAAACAATATGACATGTCTATCCATCATCCTCAAGATCTTCCATTGCATATAGAGGTCTTGATTCAAAAACATCGAGTCAAAAGGGTCCTCATTAATGGAGGAGCTGGTTTAAATATTTGCACATTGACTCTTGTCAAAGCCCTAGGATTTTCTGAAGGTGCCATGGATCTAAAGAAGAAGATGTATTGTTGGAAAATGGAAGGTCTTCCATTTTGGAATGGTTTAGCCCTCCGAGTAAGTGGTTTGGGGTCATGTCAAATGCCTTGAGTGGGTCTTTGACTTGGATCTGGCTTTTACCCATGTTCTGCTCCCTTTTCCACTTCTCTCTGGCCTATTTTTGGCATCTTGAACTGCAGACTCGAGATTCTTGACCTCAGGGTCAAGGTCGAGCTTCTAGGTCAAGGTCAAACTTGACCTTGACCTAGGTCAGAGTCGATCTCGACCCTGACGCAGGGTCCAAATTTCATGTTTTTGAGGTTTCTGGATGTCGGGCTTTAGAAAGATTTAATTCCCGCTTTTGGGTCGGCTGTTTCGGTCTTCGAGGCAAAAAACCTTGAAATTATAATTAATATAGGTACACTTCTAAGGGTATAGGTCTAATTGGAATTTAATTCTCCTATGCAGGCCTCTCTAGAAGATTGTGCCCTAGATTGGTATATAAGGAAGCTTTCTCCTCTCATTTTCTCTAAGCACAAAACCATCGAAGCAAGTGAAATCTAAGTGTGAAAGACAACTCTATGCATGATCTATTGAAGAAAGCATATACTTTCAATAATTCAAGCATTCAAAGACATTCAATCATTCAATTCATCAAGGAGATCCATTGATAGCCATTGAAGGATTCAAGCTCTATGGAGCCCTCTTGTTGAAGATTTTTCCATCCACATCCATGCAAGCCTCTTCCTATTCCAAGATCCATTAAAGATTGGTGTTGAAGGTTTACAAGCAATTGATTTGAGACATCCTACATCCTACATTCTACATTCTACATTCATTTGGTGCATACATACTTGTGGATCCAAGGATTCATTTCCTCCACAAGGGTTTCTATACAAGCAAGGTGAATTTGTTTATTTGCTTTGTTTATTTATGCAATTTCAATTATACTTTAAGGCTAATTCCAAAACTAGGGTTTAACCAAGGAAAACCCCTCCCAGACAAACAAAACCATTTTTCTTGCAAGTACATGTACAATAAAATGCATTTTAGATAAGATTCAGATACCCTTTTTGGCCAACTTTCGGGATTCGCGAACATAATTTCTATCAGAGCAGTGCAGGTCAAGGTTGAAAATTTTGGGGCACAATTGCACCCTACCAAAGAGTTCAAGGTTGACCTGACTCAGAAAAGGAAAAGATTTCTGGGTTTTGTCTATCTCTATGTTTCTGTTCCGAATCCGGTTGCAAAATTTCTCAAAACCTGACATAGACATTAGAAAATAGGATTTTCCAGATCTGTTACATTCCAAGGTAAATATTTCATTTCAATTAAGGTCTTAATCAATTCAAATCTATTACATATTCTTCATCCATTATTCAGGATTGTAAGGCTTTCTTCTTTCTTCTTATTTCTAATCGATTGATGCATTTGTGCATTAACCATTTTCTTATGGTTGATCAAAGTTGATCTTTCCTTTGTTAAATTTGGGGATAAGAGAACAATCTTACCTTCTCCACTATCTCAAAAACACAATTTATCCAATAATAATAACAATACATTCAATTTCTACCCCACATCATTATTCATATCTTACATTCTAATGAACACCTACATTTTAGATATTACATTTTGGTGAACCCGCGATAGACAACTCTTTCTTTTTGGTGTTAGATTTACATTTCATCTTAGATCTTGCATGCATATTAGATTATCCTTCTTGTATGTTTTTGCATTTATATTTTCTTAATTTAGTTCATTTACACTGCACTGGTGTATGAGCTTTACTACCTCTAGTCCTACCTATAATATCCTGGTTAGAATAAGTCACAGACTTATGGGTTCCTTTGATCCCGAGTCTTCCTCTCCTTTTGTTAGGATCTCGGATGACAATTTGATCACTCATAATTTCAATCCTTCTACGGAGCATAACTCTTCTCACTTATCTCATGATGAGGATGATGATTTAAGAGTTCCTCCTGAAAAAGTCCAAAAAATGTCAACTAAACTTGATAAAATGGGAAATTGGCTTATTCAAGAAAACCATAATCAAGATTCTATTCAAGCTATAGAGGCTCTTAAGAAATTCCTTTGTGATAGTGATCAAGGTGTTAATATCTTGCATGGTATTACTCATCTTGTGCATTTAAATGTTAAACCTTTAGCTCAAGAGGCTCAAGATTTGGGATTCACTCCTCCTATTACTAGTGTGGAACCTTCTTTGATTCCTTTACCTAGTAATCCTACTTATACTCCTCCTTTAGTGACTACATCTCTTAAATTTTTTAATACTCTAGCTTCAAATCTTCCACCTCCATCTCTTCCCGTGAGTGTTCCACCAGTATCTTTACCTACCTCACAACCTTCTTATCATAGTGTTGCTTTTTCCTATTCCAATCCTCCTCTAGTTGTGGTTCCAAGTGTTCCACGGGTTGTGTCTTCTATTCCTGCTGCTTCCTACACTTTTCATAGTGTTCCAAATGTTTCTATGCCTCCTATTTCTTCTAATGATTCCAAAATTATTAGTTTGGCTCAAACTGTGTCCTCTTTACAACAATAACTTGCATCCTTAACTCAATCCAAGCTTAGTAATCCTACATGTGACATGGGTATTCCTTTATCCCTAGACATTATTCATGCTCCTGTCCCTCAGCAAGATGATATGCCTCATCTTGAGAATTACAGTGGTAAGGGAGATCCTGTCACTCATGTTAAAACATTTCAAATCCTTTGTAGTGACTATGCTCGTGACCATAGGATTTTAGCCAAGCTGTTTGCTAGGACTTTTTTGTGATAAGGCTTTGCAATGATATTGTTCCTTGCCTCCTTATTCTATTGATTATTTTCCAAAACTTGCTAGTACCTTTATCCAACAGTTCCAAAATAACATTGGTCTTCAAGTGTCCTTAATTGATTTGATGCATTGTAAACATAATACTAAGGAAAAATTGACTGAATTTATTGGTATATTTAAGCATTTGTATGCTTATATTTCTTATCCTATTCCTGACATTGATATTCAACATATGTTTATTTCAAATTTGCAAAAGGATATTAGAGATAAGATTTTTCTTACTGAATTTACCTCTTTTCAACAACTTTGTGTAGCGCTTGATCATTATCAATTACAAGTGAGTCAATTTGAGAGAAACACTCAAATGGCTCATGTTCTAGTTGATAAGAGTGATGATGCTCCTAATCCCAACAAGTTTCAAAAGCCTAACAACTATGTAAAAATAAATAAACAAACAAATGCAGTTGCTGATCAAGTTGTTGTTGCATCCCACAATGCCACTTCTGCATCCACTGCTTTTCGTTTAAATCGTACATTTACTCCTCTTTCTAAATCTTTATATTCTATTATGTGTAAATTGTTAACTGCTAATATGATTACTTTGCCTCCTATTCGACCTCTTCTTCCCACTATGATGGCATCAAAATCCTTTGATCCCAAAGCCTTTTGTCAATACCATCATCAGAATGGCCATGATACTGAGAAGTGTTATTCCCTAAAACATAATTTTCAAGATTTAATTGATTCTAATGCTTTATCTGTTGATCATTTTGATGGTAGTTGGAACAAATCTGTCTCTCCTCCTAATAAAAATCTCCAAATCTATATGAATCCTTTTCCTTCACATGATACTAATACCATTGTTCAACCATCTTATGTTGATATTGTTTATGATTCCAAGATGGATGTTCTCAATCATATTGTTAACCATGTGGAGAATGTTGTTTTTCCTCATCCTGTATCTCTACCCCAGTCTCAATCTCAACCTCCTATTCAAGTTCCTCCATCTCAATCTCAACTTCAAGTTTCACCTCAACCTAAACTGAAACCTCAATCTAAACCTTCAAAACAACCTAAGGATAAAAGACCTAGGGAACTCTCGATCACCTTTGATGATTCTAAGACCATTTAAGCTCCCGATGGTCCCCTTTACATTTATGCTAGGATTGCTAAGATACCTACGTGTTCTTGTCTTGTTGATCCTACTTCCTTAGTCAATATCACCACTGAAGAGAACCTTTTTATGAAGAAATTACAACGTGATTATTATGATACATATGATGTGTGGATCCAAAATTGTAATGGTTTTCTCTATCTATCATTTGGTTCTATTACCTTACCTATTGAACTATGTGGTAAAGTTGTGGACACTACCTTCATTGTTGTCCCTACTTCTAATCAATTTCCGGTTAAGCTTTGTTTTCCATGGTTGCCTACCATGTGTGCCATTGCTTCTCCTATCCATAAGTGTATTAAGTTAATTCATGATGAAGAGGCGAAGATGATTAATCATAGCTTATATCAAACTTCTAGGCCTAGGGATTGTGATACCCTTGACTTCTTTTGGCCTTCATTACCTAATTCATGTTCTTCTCAAACTGATAACCTTTTTCACTCATATCAAGCCTATAAACATCACAAGATTCTTGAGTTAAGCATGTGTTAGATGGACCATGGTCTTTTGTCTACACCTTCCATACCTCCTTTATCCATTGATTCTAGTTCTATTAATAAAACTCCTACTGTTGCTTTTAAGCCTAATGTGAATCCTACTAATCCTCCTATAGAACCTGTGAAGTAACCACTTGTTGTTCCTCCTAGTTCTCAACATATTTCAAACAAGAAAAAATGTAACAAATCTGCTAATGAATGTCATAAGAAGCGTCGAGCTCATGCTAGGGCCCGTGCTTCTTTTCTTCAAAATTCTTTACCTTCTTTTGACCATCCTATGCCGGATGTGTTGGAGGAAGTTAGTGTTAATAATGATGTTAAGATGAATGATTATGATGATTCTATTCACATCTTAGATTCTATTTCAATTAATCTTGATGAAGAAGATACTCTTGATGATCCTACCGATGCTAATGATGAATATGAGACTATTGATCTTGATACTAATTTACCTCATATGCTTTCCGCACAACTGATCATTACACCTAGTATCAAACATCACGATTCACAAGAGGATCCTTGTTTGGAACTGGCTATTATTCCTACATTGTTGGATATAGTCACTCTTTGAGTTTCCCACCCTCCCTAAATGATATAAACCAAGATGGGGAGATTAGGCGATGTGCTTGATTGGATTTTCCTTCATGGTAGCCTTTTATGTGTTTGCCTATTGTACTGTGCTTCTCTTGTACTGTATTTGCTAAATGTTTGTTAGATTCTTTTATATGACCCTTGTTACTTTGTTGGTACAAGGTGATAAAGGAATCAAACCTATTGTACTATTCTTCTATATATTGTTCCATGGTATATTGTACTTGTGTTATTGTTCATAAATGTTTTCCTTGTGTAGTCTACTTGGATTGGCGACATGGTAGCATTGATTCTTTTTGGTCTCCATGTCGTGGTCTGAAAAAAATCTTCTTTGTAACTCTTGCATTTTCTTTCCTCCATTGTGATTTTAGTTCTACTTTATTTGGGTAATGATGTCAATTCATTTGCAATAATGTCATATCTATATATACATATTATCTTATGATCATATTGACCCCACGGTAGGTAGATCCCTTATGAGTTCTATGTATGTTTATGTGGTATTTCCCTTGATTTATCTTTTCTTGGGGGCATCTCATAGTGGAAACATATCAGTGGATTTGTTTATGTTTCCGTTAAATCCATTCTCTTGTTAAAGTGTTAGCAATGACTTTAACATGGGGACATAGGCTCTACTCACTTTTTGCACACACACACTTCCAAAATATTTTTCAAACTCAAAACTGAAATTTTTTTTTTTTGCTTTATGGATTAGAGACTAATCCTTAAAGCATGGATTTTTACCTTATAAGATCTCTTGAGCCCTCTTGTTTCAATATACAAATATATTTTGATCCCTTAAGGTCAGAAGGTGTCCTTAAGAATAGATCTCTCTGTATTTTGGATTTTCTCTTTTGGAGTAGAATATTACCAAGAGTAAAATCTTGATGGGTTGACTAGTGAGTAGACACATTAACTATGTGGTTCAACTCCATCTTTCCAGTTATACTTTTTCCTTGTGTGATTCACAATGGGACATAGGTTCTCATTGGGTGAGGTAATCACACACTCTCTCTTTTTCTCTTTGACTGGTGATGTCTCTCTTATCATGATCTTAGGGTTGATAAATAATTAAGTCCCTGGGGGCTTGAGGATTCCTTTTTCCCTTTTTATTTCAATAAGATTATCTTTTCTCTATGATCTCCTTTACCAAGAGTTTGCATCGAGTCCATACTCTTGCTAAAGTGGGGGCTAAATGTATCATCAAAAAATGGAAGAACTTCCATTTTGTACTGGTTTAGCCCTCTAAGTAAGTGGTTTGGGGTCATGTCAAATGCCTTGATTGGGTCTTTGACTTGGATCTAGCTTTTACCCATGTTCTTCCCCCCTTTCCACTTCTCTCCGGCCTATTTTTGGCATCCTGAACTGCGGACTTGAGATTATTGATCTCAGGGTCAAGGTCAACCTTCTAGGTCAAGGTCAACCTCTAACCTAACCTAGGTCAAGGTTGACCTTGACCCTGACCTAGGTTAAAGTTGACCTTGACCTTGACCCAAGGTCCAAATTTCATGTTTCTGGGGTTTCTGGATGTCGGGCTTCAGAAAGATTTAATTCCTGCTTCCAGTTTGGCTGTTTTGGTATTCGAGGAAAAGACCCTTGAAATTATATTGAATATAGTTCCACTTCTAAGGGTATATGTATAATTGGAATTTAATTCTCTTATGTAGGCCTCTCTAGAAGATTGTGCCCTAGATTGGTATATAAGGAAGCTTTCTCCTCTCATTTTCTCTAAGCACAAAACCATCTAAGCAAGTGAAATCTTAGTGTGAAAGACAACTATATGCATGATCTATTGAAGAAAGAATCTTATCTAAAGAATTAGATAATTTAAATACATTCAAGCATTCAATTCATCAAGGAGATCCATTGGTAGCCATTCAAGGATTCAAGCTCTATGGATCCCTCTTGTTGAAGATTTCTCCATCCACATCCATGCAAGCCTCTTCCTATTCCAAGATCCATTCAAGATTCGTGTTGAAGATCTACAAGCAATTGATTTGAGACATCCTACATCCTACATCCTACATCCTACATCCTACATTCTACATTCTACATTCATTTGGTGCATACATACTTGTGGATCCAAGGATTCAAATCCTCCGCAAGGGTTTCTATACAAGCAAGGTGAATTTGTTTATTTGGTTTATTTATTTATGCAATTTCAATTATACTTTAAGGTTAATTCCAAAACTGGGGTTTGACCAAGGCAAATCCCTCCCCTAAAAACAAAACCATTTTTCTTGCAGGTATAGGTATAGGAAAGAAAATTTTAGATTAGAATCAGATACCCTTTTTAACCAACTTTCGAGATCCGTGAACAAAATTTCCATTAGAGTAGTGTAGGTCAATGTTGAACATTTAGGGCACAATTGTGCCCCGCCAAAGAGGTCAAGGTCGAACTGACTCAAAAAAGGAAAATATTTCTTGGTTTTGTCCATCTTCGCATTTATGTTCTAGATCCGGTTGCAGAATTTCCCGAAACCTGACACAGACATCACAAAATAGGCTTTTCCAGATCTGCTACATTCCAAGGGAAATATTTAATTTCAATTAAGGTCTTAATCAATTCAAATCTATTACATACTCTTCATCCATTATTCAGGATTGTAAGGCTTTCTTCTTTCTTCTTATTTTCGATTGATTGATGCATTTGTGCATTAACCATTTTCTTATGGTTGATCAAAGTGGATCTTTCCTTTGTGAAATTTGGGGCTAAGAGAACAATCTTACCTTCTCCACTATCTCAAAAACAAAATTTATCCAATAATAATAACAACACATCCAGTTGCTAACCCACATCAATATTCATATCTTACATTGTAATGAACACCCGCATTTTAGATATTATAGAAGATTACTATCAAAGCCTATGATGATGAAGAAAGGTCTTTTAAAGGAATGGTGGTGTTGCCTATTCAAGTGGGACCAATCAAAAGGGACACTAATTGTCAAGTTTTGGATATGAAGTTAACTTATAACATTTTTTTAGGGAGACTATGAATACATGAAATGCAAGTGGTACCATCAACATATCATCAATGTATAAATTTTCCATACATGGGTGAAGAAATAACTATAAGTGGTGATGTAAATCCTTTTCAATATTGCAACATTGTTAAACCTTTGAATGAGACATTCATCCCACATAATAGTGAAGGGGATACCCCAAGCGATCCTAATGAGAAAAATCAAGAAGATGTTCTTGTTCCACTTTGGTCCTTAACTCGAATCAAAACAGATCAAACTCATCTACATAAACTAAGGGAAAAGAAAAAGTGAGTTTTGTAGACACAAGTAATAAAGATTCTATTTTAAGTGTTTCAAATCAAGAGGATGGAGATTCAAACCCCTCTAGGGTTGAAAATGAAGGATTCAAAGAAACACATTAGCAAAATATGAATAAGTTAATGCACAAATTTGAGAAACAAGGCCGAATTCATCAAAAGGGTGTGGGAGAATATTCTATGTTATTGTTTGATTTACCTCCTTATCCAAAATCACATGGGAGGAAAAATAGTTCTCATGCCAATCAAAAATATAATTCACATTTTGTGAGAGAAAGTGACAACCCACCAAAAGAGGAAGAAGATAATGAAGTCTTAAAGTGGTTGTACAAAGATGAGGAAGCTTCAAGTTCACATGTTGAAAGGGTCCAAAATGTGAGCATTCAAACACAACAATATGGTAAGGGTTTTCAAATTATGAAAAAGATGGGATACAAAGGAAGAGGACCCTTAGGCATTTAAAATAGAGGATTTCTAGAGCCCATACAACCTCCTTGGAGATCTAAGGATGAAAAATTAGGCATAGGATACCAAGAGAAAGGAAGTAGTTCAAGCAATGTCCAAGAAGCCTATGAACATGTTCATATGGTAGGTTCTGAAAGTGAAGACGAATCTAGTGAATATGAATGGGCTTCTTTATCTGAAGCTTCTTTTCACGACAAGGAAGTAGATGTCATTCATACTTATGCTCCTACCTCTGGTATAGAAAAACAATCCAATATGGACCAAGGCTCAAGTTCTACTCAAGTGCCAAATGATTCTCAAGCATCAAATGTAGGACAAGCACCAAATGAAAATCCATGGGTGGGTGAACCATGGGTACCTTTGTGGGTAGGATATTCAAATGTTAGGTTTAATCCATGAGATTTTTATCCCATATAAATTCAAGAGGACTCAAGTGAAGAGAATTTTGATCCAACTTCTATGGAACACCTTGAACAAGCACATGTCGTTGATTTAAGAAATACAATGTATGAACCTTCTAACTAAGTCATGTCCTTAAATCTTGTGGATGCAAATTTTCCCAATGAATCTTTATCCCTTATTCATCCCAAAATAATTAATTGGGATCAAAATGAGCCAAATGACATACTTTACTTTCCCAATGACAAATCTGTGGCCTTATACCTAAATGAGGTTGAACCCTCTTTCACCAACTAATTTGATCAAAGCATAGAAATGGAGGAAAGGGACCAATCTCTCAATCCACAAGAAAAAGACAAAAAAAAAGAAAAGAAAAAGAAAAGAAAAATAAAATGAAAGGGTCTAATGGTGAAAACCACAATGTGACATTAGTAAACCCTAAAATAGTAAAAATAAAGGATGTTTTCGAAGGTGAAAACTCAACTGTGACACCTAAGGAAGAGAGATTGGATACCTTACCAACACATGATGAAGAGAGATATCCTATATTGATTGAACCAATAGAAAAGGTTAACATTGGCACCGAGGTAGATCCAAGATTCACACATCTTGTAGTTTCTTTAACTCTAGTTGAAAGGGAACACTTCATCAAAATTTTTAAGGAAAAGCAAGGTAACTTTGCATGGTCATATTCAGATATGTAGGGGTTAGATCCAAGTTTTATCATGCATCACCTCAATGTGAGACCAGGAGGTAAGCCGGTGAAATAAAAGTTGAGGAAAATGCATCCTCATATAGCATTGCTAGTAAAAGCAGAACTGGAAAAATTGTTGAAAGTGGGATTCATTAGGGTTATATCTTATGCCCAATATTGTGTCGGTTTCAAAACTTTGCTTTCCTAAAGGATGATTTTCCATTACCTAGCATTGATGCTATAGTGGATTTGTCGACAGGACACTCCATGTTCTCTCTTAAGGATGGATTTAGTTAATATAATCAAATAAAGATAGCATCAGAGGATCAAGAGAAAACAACCTTTACATGCCCATGGGGTATATATTTTTGGAACGTCATTCCCTTTGGCCTTAAAAATGTTGGAGCTACTTAACAAAGGGAAATGACTACAATTTTTCATGATATGATGCATACATTTCTTGAAGATTATGTGGATGATATACTAGAAAAATCACATGAAAGAAAAGAACATTTACCCATCCTAGAGAAAAAATTTACAAGGAGCAACTTAAAGTTAGGTTAAATCCTAAGAAGTGTGCATTTGGTGTCCAATTTGGAAAATTGTTGGGTTACATAGTTTTAGAAAAAGGGATAGAGGTACATCCAAAAAAAGTTCAAGCTATCATGGAAATGAAGGCTTCTAAAAACATAAGTCAAATGAGATCATTGTAAGGAATATTACAATCCATAAGGAGATTTATATCCCAATTGGCAGAAAAGTGCCATTCTTTTATAAGAATTTTACATAAAGACACAATTTTCAAGCGGGATGAACAATGTAAAGAGGATTTTACATTATTGAAGTTATATTTTATGAGTCCACCTATTTTGATGCTAGCTATCAAAGATAAACCCCTATTATTATACATTTCAGCAACATAACATTCTTTGGGGGTATTATTAGCTCAAGAAGACAAGGATGGTAAAGAAAAGACAATCTACTATCTTAGTAGAACTTTGGTGAAGTATGAACTCAATTACACTTTCATTGAGTGAGCATGCTTAGTGGTAGTTTTTTCTCTCAAAAAATATGTCATTATATGTTGGTGCACAAAGTCAAGATCATTGCTAAAATCAATCCTTTAAAGTATCTACTTAGCAAAACAACCTTACATGTAGATTGGCCAAATGGGTGATGGTGCTAAGTGAATTTGACAGAGAATATGTGGATAGAAAGGCCATAAAGGGAAAAGTGATAGTTGATCAATTGGTAGACTCTCCTTTAGAAGATCATCATCCTATTCAAGTGGATTTTTCAGATTCAAAGATAATTAATGTGGAGGCTAAAATATGGAAAATTTATTTTGATGGATCCTACACTCAAAATGGATCGGGGGCAAGCATTCTTTTAATTCTCCTCAAGGTTACATGATTCCAAAATCCTACAAGCTTCTTTTTCCATGCACCAACAACAGTGCAAAGTATGAAGCCCTAGTTATAGGCATCAATATGGCTTTATAATGGAAGGTGACCGAATTGCAGGTGTATGGTGATTCTTAACTAGTCATAAATCAGATCAATGATGAGTACTAAACAAAAGATGACAAGTTGATTCTCTATAAAAGAATGGTAGATGATTGGAAAAATTATTTTTCCTTGATCACTTTTGAGCAGATTCCAAGAGAAAAAATTAGAGCAGCAGATGCCATGGCTACCTTAGGTTCTCTTCTTCAAATGCCATGACAAAAGGCTAAATATGAATTCTTGGTGGAAGAGTTGGTGAAACCCACATTCAACCTTCCCGATTCCTAAATTGTATGCCTTTTAGTTGGACATGACTCACATTGGTATGGACCTATTTTTACATATATACAAGACCAAACCTTACCTTTGGACCAAACCCATAATAAAAAAGACATTTTACTCGCTAAGATTCCCGTTATACTATCCTTTCCGACACATTGTATCACAAGAGTCTTGACAGAACACTTATTAGGTGTCTAGAGGGTGAGAAATCAGAATTAGATTTACAAGAGGTTCACAAGGGGATTTATGGGTCTCACTCTAGTTGGTTAAATTTAGCTAAGAAAATCCTTCACATGAGATACTTTTGGCCAAATCTAGAGCAGAATGCTTGCTACTTTATTAAGATATGTCAAAAATGCTAATATCATGGAAACATGATCCATGTGCCAGCGCAAGATTTACATCTAATGAACACACCATGGCCCTTTTATCAATGGGGGTTTCATTTAATAGGGATGATTTTTCCACCTTCATCCAATGTTCATAATTACATTATAACGACAATTGAGTATTTCACTTAATGGGTAGAAGTTGTGCCTTTGACAACTGCAATGGGTAAGTAAATTTATATGTTTATCCTAAATCACATCATTTGTAGATATGGAATTCCTCATTCTATAGTCACGAATAATGGAAAGCAATTAAAAAACAAAGATGTGGATGAGATTTGTGACAAGTTTCATATTATACACCATTCTTCTTCTATTTACTATCGTCAAGGGAATGGACAAGCAGAGTAAACAAACAAAAACATTCTTACCATATTGAAAATAACTGTTGATAATTCAAGAATAAATTGGCATGTACAATTGAACCCAATATTATGGGTATATAAGATCAGCATAAGGACATCAACAAGAGCCACACCCTTTTCATTGGTTTATGGGGCCAAAGTAGTTTTTCCTTTAGAGGTTGAGATCCCATCTTTGAGAGTTTATCTACAAGGTTTGATAACAGATGAAGACTATAGGGTTTCTATACTTCAACAGTTGGAGTTTCTAGAGGAACATCAAACCCAAGCATATGAACACCTTAAAGTGTACCAAAATAGAATGTTAAGAAACTACAACAAGAGGATCATACCTAGAACATTTCAAATTGGGGACTTATTGTTGCAAGAGAATCCTAAGAATCAAGTGGAGAGAGAAAATAAAGGAAAATGGGAAGCAAACTGGTTAGTCCCATTTATCATTACTTCTTCTTTTGGCACGGGGACATATAAACTAGCTGATTGTGAAGGAGAAGAGTTATAAGACCCTATCAATAGCATCCATTTAAAGAGGTTTTATACCTGATTTGATAAATGTGTATAGGATGAAAGAGTATCATATGAAAGAAAGCATAATTCTTTGTATAGTTGAAAAGAGATCCTGAAAAAATTCAAAAACATTGAGAATGAGATCTTGAAAAATTCAAAAATAATAGAAATTTTTTGGAGAAAAGTAAAAAAAAATTGAGCATGAAGAAAGCAAAAACATTCAAATATGGATCTTGAAAAAATGTTATCTTGGTGAAAACCTGGTGAACATGTGCCTTGGTAATAAATTCAAAAAAATGAAAAAATTCAAAAAAATCAAGAAAGATTAAAGTGTCTTGGTGAAAACCTAGCAATAAGCGCCTTGGTAGCAAAAAAAAGAAAAATAAAAGAGAAAAAGAGCAATAAATTTAGGAGGGTGAAAACCTAGTAAACATGCACCTTTTTGACCCTTAGGTTTTTCCTAATTGCATTTGTACATATTGTCCTTGCATCATCCCATTTTTACATCCTCATTGCATTCGTAATTTGTGCATAGTCCTAATAAAGTCTTTAAGAAACATTTTGTCAAGCCTTGTTCATTATCAGATTTCATTTTGCCCTGGTTATTCTTTATTCATTTACATTTGGAGCCATTCGTTTCAAAATTAGTGTATTTATAGAAAACTTCAAGTCACAACTTGTGCATCAAAACTTTGGCAGATAGACTTTGAACCTTTGATGCATATCATTGCTCAACCAAACATTCGATCTCGACACTTGATCCTATACCTTTTGAGACATTATTATTAGGATTAAAAATTTGCAAAACAATCACAAGATTAGAATGGATGGAGTTCAATTGGAAAAATGGAAAAAAATACAAGAAATTTTTAGTTTTGATGAGTTTTGATTGATTGACTCATGTCTTTTTAGCCAATTGACGATATTGGCAATGATGAAAGCATGACATCTTTTCTTGCTTGTTGTGTGAATGTTTGGAAGTTGATTCACCAAGATATGTCAATTCGTCCAATGACATGGTCATCAAAGAATCATGGAGGACATTTGCATATGGAGGAGATTCAATTTTTGTTTGTTTACGCAAACAGATACCTTGGATATTTAGATCTGCCATATCTTAATACCAACCTCTAATTGCAAAATTGCATCCGATGAAATCAGTATTTAGACTCCCCTAGTTGGATTTTTCAGCTAGTGAGGGTTGTAATTGTTTCAAATAATTGAAGTCTGATGAAAGCTGTATTCATATCATCATGGTGTGGTTAACTAACCAGTGATGATTGTACATGCTCCTGGTTCAAAAGGCTCAATGATGAAAATATATCCATTTACATTACTTTGCAAAAATAATAGTTAGTTGCATTTTCATTTTAGATTAAATTGCATAAAGGATTTTCCTAGGTTAAAGGGGTAGAAACATCATCAAAAGGGGGTTTCAATCATTGGTTCTTTGTTCAAATTAATTATATATGGATACTTTCTTGTGCATTTACCATTGCATTCATTAATCATTACACATTATTTACAAGTTATACATCATTAAACATTATTCATTATCCAAAAATATTAAAGACATTTCATCATTCATATAGGTGCATCTCATCGATATATTGCATTATCATAATACAAAAAAAACATGCATTCAATTAAGTTCATTACATTGCATTTACCATTTAGAAGTGCATACATCATAAATTAAAAGCATTTACAAATAAACTTGCATACATTTTCATTCATCTAACTATGTCATATATAGGGCATTGCATCCATAACATGTAAATAAAATGCATCATAAAACATCATATAGAAAATCATATCATCAAAGAAAGTCTCATATATCATCATGGAAATCAAGAGTGATCAAGTCATCATAACAATGGAGATCAAATGCCAACATGTACAATCAAAGATACATCATATCAAATAGCTACATCATGATCACAATATATACGATACATTGATATATCAAAAGAGGATCAACTCTCAACTAGGGGCACCAGTTGTATCACCTGTCCCACCTGTATCACCTATCCCACCTATACCATCTATCTCATCAGGACCACCTATGCCATCTGTACCTCTACCTGCTGAACTTCTAGGGTCTATCTAAGGTACATGACTAGTGATAGCTATACTAGGCCTCTGTGCCATCATAGTCATGAATTGATGCATCATGTTGGCCACCTGATCAATCTGGCCACTCATCATTGTCATACCAGCCTGTAAGGTCTTGACATCATGTGTCAAGGTGTCTATAGCCTATGGATCCTGTGGTGCAATGTGTACCTAAGGAATAATCTTTTGAGGAACCTGTCTCTGTGGAGGAGCATGTCCCTGTAGAGGAACCTGTATAGAGAGAACTATCTGAGCCTGTCTGGCCACTCTTAGTCATCTCTATCCCCAAACTTCTATAGGCACCTAAGAATATCCGATACCAAATCCTCCACCCCTAGCTCTCACTCTACCACCTCTAATCCTGACCCTGGCACCTGCTCTACGACCCACCCTACCACCACCTCCTCTCACCCGAACTCTCTGAACCCTATGTCTGCCACCACCTTTCCCACCACCTCTCCCCCTGCTGCTAGCACTGTCATCATCTGAAGGATCATCTATGTCAGGAATAGGCTCACTCAGATCAGTAAGCTGTGGGAATCTGTGTCATGAAAACCACTGTGTATAATCTGTTGAATCCTTGCATCAACAACATGCTCTCTCATATCCCATACTCCATATCCCATCCTATAGATCTCATCACAAAAATATTGGTCAACCCGTGCTCCCCAAATTGACCTCTCTTCCTATACTCGTTCATACAATACTAATCCCTGTAGGACATCATGTATCTTCCTAAACTATCAGAGTACACAATAGAAGTAGAATCTCTCAACAATCAATGGTGATCGACCAATCATCCATCAAGGTGCAAACATATATAGAAGCTCTGACTCATCCTCCCACCATGCCTCACAACCAAGATAAGGATGCCAAATCACCTAATCCATATCATTGAGCATACAACGCCATAATTTTTTTTTTCCTAGATACGACTAGACAATCACTCCCTCATACAAAAATCCATACAGCCAATGTGGATCATGAACTCTCCTCACAATCAGCCTAGTGACAGGGATGTTCTCCCATGTCCATATTTGAAGTAATATAGCTCCTGCAAAAAGAGTTACACCATGTCTATACACTACATCATGAATCTTGTGATATAACTATGCAAGCACGCATGATCCCCAATCAAATATCTGTGGATCTAAAGTCATATCCTCTAGGATACAACCCCATCCGATGGAAAACCCATGACCTTGTCAATCTGGTAATAAGAATCCTCCTATCAAAGACCCGAGCACTGCTGGAAGTCAAGAAAATGAGACAAACTGTGCCCACGGAATGCTCTCATCATCGATCATTGGATCTATAAATACTCATCCGCACGCCTCTCCATCATACTCATGATCATAGTAGACTTGATCTCCTCGAGTCAGAATCCTGAATATATAATACACATCCTTGGGTGTGATCATCATCTCTCCCAATGGCAAGTGGAATGTATTATGGTTGGAGTGCCATCGCTCTTCCATAACTATGAGTAAACCATGGTTCATCTAGAACTGGAGCATCTCTAGTAAAAATGACAATCCACAGAGACCTATCACTTGTCTCTCTCTTGCTGTCAACTAATCAACCATCTCCAATGGCCATGGTGGTAATCTACAAATGTATAATATCCATAATCGCACCTATTTTGTAATCAAATGAAATAATATTAGTATCATCATTTTAGTTGGATCATTCTGAGTCAATCACATTTCTATCAATCTATCTCTCTTTTTTAGCACATCTATTTTCTAATTGACTCTATATCGCGAGGACAAAGAAAACATCAACCTATTCTACCTAACTGGATTGACATTATCAAAAATTTATCTAACATGGTTATATTAACATCAAAAACT
Organism: Thuja plicata; assembly: GCA_018584345.1. Taxonomy (NCBI): domain Eukaryota; kingdom Viridiplantae; phylum Streptophyta; class Pinopsida; order Cupressales; family Cupressaceae; genus Thuja; species Thuja plicata. Next base: position 867,701 of record MU225737.1, on the reverse strand, counting down.
TTTTTTTTCATCACAACCGCATGCCTAATCTATCATGCAAATGATCAGTTATCCTATTTTATCAGAAATGACCAAAATTGGGATTCAAAATTTAAATCAGGTTACGTGTCACTTCATTTTAGTGTACACATCATTTTAATAGGTTCCACACGCTTAATAACCTATGCGCTAGTTTACTTTTACTATGCGCTATTTCATCACTCAGATGCGTCATTACCTGGTATGCGCTAGTTCATGGACTATGCACTACTTAATTTCTTGAATGCACTCCTTCAGTTGGATGGTTAACCTAGGGTTTACTACACATTATTTTATACTTGAAATGTGTAAAAACAAAATTTTTCTACATGCTATTTCACACTATCCTACGTGTTACTTGACAATGTGGATGCGCTACTTTAAATTACACACATAATTTAAAGGTATACTACGTGCTATTTGACAGAAAATTAAATTTCTACTCTAAAAATCAAATTTTGAGCATAAAAATTTAAAATTGATTAATCAAAAGTGGTTAGAAGCACTCACCAGAGGTCTATACTTGACTAGTCGCTGAAAATGACATCCTCGCTTGAATCTGTGCTCTTGAATAGGGACTACCATCGTTATCAACTCAGTTTTGATCCAGAGAAAAAGTAGAGGTAAAAGTAAAAGTTAATGTTAAAATGATCCATTTTCACCCTAATTTATACCTTTTTGACCTTTTCAAAAGGTATTTTTATTGGATTTGATGAAAACTATCAACCCCCAGCTCCCAAGAATCACTTGCATGCAAACCTATCATAGAAAGAGAGAGGCAAAAAAACTATGGAGGCCAAAAATCACAGATCAATGGAAGAGGAAACATATTGTACAAAACAATGGAGAAAAATCTTAATGCAATAACATCCTCAATTAATTAATAACCATCGAAATTGAATAATTTACAAAGAGGGAATTCTTATAAAAGGATATCGGAACCCTAAAGGGGAAATATCTAGGTTGCATAATAATAATTAATAAAAGAATTAATTATTAAATGCCTAAAGTTTAGCTTAAGTAAAAGAGAGATAATAAGTGACTTAATAATTAAATCAATATG
>MU225737.1:847749-866567 GCA_018584345.1 Thuja plicata | reverse complement strand
AAAATGGGTCCCGACAACAAGGCCTGATGAGGTACCCAAGTACAAAAATCTCTGTAAAGAGGAGAAATAGAGAAAACCACATGGGAAAAACCCTACTCCAAAAAGAGATGAAGCCTAGTGAAGGACAGAATAAGCCTCCAAACTAGAGAATGTCCCAGAAAATAGGAACAAGGAAAGAACATGTAGAACACTTCTAAAGCATGAAGCTGCAAACACTGTCGAAAAATGACTGTTAGAACCTCCACTGTAATAGAACATGATCAGGTAGAGAAAACTTTAAACAAAGCCTGAAGAGATGATAAATCAAAGATGGAAGAATGCCTCCAAAATATGAATGAAAGAAGAGTGTCCAGATGGTAAATGATCCATCTCATCGAAATGCATAGGTACCAGCCACCGCATCCGCCTAGTACATAGGAACAAATACTAAATACATAGATCACTCCATCGAACCAAGGAAGCATTAGAACCAATAGGATATACCCCCCATAATGCTGAACATGGAGAGGTCTGATAGGAACAATGAAATGCAATGCCAAAAAAAACTACAAGAAGAAGAATCAAGAACACCAATAGTGCAGAAGAAGGTACAAGCACAGGATAAAGGGCAGTGTCGAAGTAGAAGAAATGATCTTCTAGACACACATCATGAGGCTAATGTCGTGGAAGGGACACTCACTTGACAAAGGTGGATGAACACAAAAGGTAAAACATCATAACCCCCCCATGGCACTTTATAACTGAGTGCAAGTACAAACAAATACAAGGTGTACAAGATCCCAGATAGGCAACTGCAGGCACTTTATTTCAGTGCGTTTACAAAAGAAAGCTACAGAAAAAGGTGTATAAAATGTTCAGAGAAGGAAACGATCCCAGGACCTGAAACATCCAAGATATCTACCAGAATTCCATAAAGAAAAAAACTAAATACATAGATACATGGAGAAGAATCTGGGTGTGAGACCCATAGAATAAGAAAGAGAATAGAAGCAACTTTTCGACCCCTTGCGGGAGTCAAAAAAAGGAGTCTGAATGAGCAAGATATGGCTCCCAGAGTGCAAAATAGAACCTTGACTTTGACAGGTGAAAAAAATTGCAAGATGGAAAAATCAGAAAATCTATCCTCCAGAAAGAGCTTTTCGGCGATATAAGGAAGTCAAAAATTGGCCTCCGTTTGCTCTAGATATGAGCAAAAAACCACTGGGAGGTCAAAACATAAGTGAACCTCATGAAACTTCAGCCAAAATTGGCGGAGCCCTGCTAAATTGGAAATTCCTCCAAAAAAAAATTCTGCCTCCAAATTTCCCACCAAAATGGAAGAAAAAAATATTATTTTTTTAATAAAAAAAACAATAAAAAAAACATTATGTTTTTTTTTTTAAAGAAAAAAACATAAAAAAACACATGCTTTTTTTTTATATAAAAAAAACACAATTTTTTTTTTTTTTGAAAAAATTTAAAAAATCTTGGGGCCTGTGGTTGCTGACATCAGTGACACGGAAACCGAGGTGTATTTTTGCCTAAAAAATGTGCCAAGGTCATGCAAGCAAAAAAGAGGGCCCAAATTTTAACTATGTCCAAATAAGATGTGCTTTATATGAAAATAGGGGTTTTGGGGGTATTCTGGACACCACCCAGATGTCAGTTTTTGGTCAAACTGCTCCAAACAAAAGATCCTCCCCAAAACCACTAAAATCTGAGACAAAAACCTCTCAAAAACACATATTAAAGAACAAGGCCAAATCTCTCATGAAGAGAACATGGGCATGAAGATCTGGAGCTTTGATACCATATTGGAGTTGATGAAAACTATCAACCCACAGCTCTCAAGAATCACGTGCATGCAAACCTGTCACAGAAAGAGAGAGGCAAAAAAGCTATGGAGGCCAAAAATCATAGATCGATGGAAGAGGAAACATATTGTGCAAAACAATGGAGAAAAAATCTTAATGCAATAACATCCTCAATTAATTAATAACCATCGAAATTGAATAATTTACAAAGAGGGAATCCTTATAAAAGGATACCGGAACCATAAAGGGGAAATATCTAGGTTGCATAATAATAATGAATAAAATAATTAATTATTAAATGCATAAAGTTTAGCTTAAGTAAAAGAGAGATAATAAGTGACTTAATAATTAAATCAATATGATTTAATTAATAAGTTGAATCACTTTATTACTCTAACAATTTTTGCCCTTTTGACCTATTTTGAGTTGACTTTTCTTCACCTGGGCATTTTTTTTCAAATCAATTTATCGGGACCCTCATCGAAACTTGTACAATATCAGTTATCTTTATCATTATCATTTTGATTCGTTTCCCGAGGGGGCATCATATTTGCATCAATGGATCAACATCATGAGTTTGTTTTGGAAATTTTTTCTTATCGTCTAGGGCAACATTATTTTTATCAAATCCACATCTAGGACATCATTGATCAAATCACATTTGGGGCATTAAAATTTTCAATCATTATCAGGGAGATTTTTGTCAAATTAGCGGTTCACATTAGGTTCTTCATCCAACATCAATCAAATCAGGCATCATAATTATTTCAAATAAGGTTTTATCCAATCATTAGACATTTATTTGAACCAATGCACTTCTTACATCAGTTCAAAGAGGGGCATTTGTAGACACCTAATTTGGTCAAGGTGAATTAATCAGGACTAAAGTGAGAAAAATCAATTAAAATCAATGCAAATCAACCAAATTGTGAATTAATTGAAATATTATCAAAGCCTTGGATTAATCAAATCAATTAAATCAAATTAATTGTGCAATTAAAATTAATCATTTAATTTTATAGTTAAATAATTAAATTAAATTACATCCAACCCTTTTAAGGGTACACATGGCTAAATAAATCAATTAAATCCCTTAATTTCCTCATTCTCTCACATGGGTTAAAATCCATCAACCAATGAGGATTGAGAATGGGAGCTCACATGGATCAAACGAAATTCATCCTACATCACTCATCTTGCAAATGCATCTTGATCAGTCAAATTGTCCCCTCATTTGAAACCACTCTTTAAATGGTCTTAACCTTTGAGACCATTGATGTAACCTAACTCTAATCATGAGTTAATCAACTCCACCCCCTACCCTTGGGAAATCCTATAAATAAAATCCATTTTTAATGCATTATCATCACACACATTTATGAAGCAAAGCATAATCACTATAGGCAAATCATCTTGAGTTCATAGCAATTTCATCTTCCTTATTTGCATTTTAGTGAACATTTGAGTTTAAATTAGCATAATTCATCATCAATTCTCATATTAGGACTGTCATTATGGATGCTTAGGCTGAGAGCATACTGTATTCTTTGTTAATTAGAGAGCCATGAGATGCTCATTGTTTGATTTTCAATTCAATTAGTAAATCTTTGGGAAATCCTTTGAATTGATTAGATTACAAGCTAATTTCATGAAGGTATAGTTTTCTATATACAGAGCGTCCTTGTTTAGTAATACATTGGTTATAATTCTCTATTACCTTTGTTTTTATTAAAGGATGGATATAAGTATGTTATGTAGTGAGAGTACTTTTCTTTATAATATTTAAATAAAAATACGTAGTTATTGTTTTAAGGAGGCAAGTAATATGATATAATTATTAAAAGATAGGTCAATAAAGTAATATAGTAATGTAATCAAAATTTATTTGGTTGTGATTGTTTGGTGAAAAAAAATTTGAATAGTAGTGACTTTTTTTTATTCATAATATTTTTTAATAATAAATTGATTGTAATTCTTTATTACCTTTGTTTTCATTAAAGGTTGGATATCAAATTTAAAGTATGGACCATATAGTGCGAGTACTTGTCTTTATAATATTTAAATAAAAGTATGTAGTTATTATTTTAAGGAGGCAAGTAATATGATACAATTATTAAAATATTGGTAAATAAAGTAATATAGTAATGTAATCAAAATTTATTTAGTTGTAATTGTTTGGCGAAAAAAATTGTGAATAGTAGTGACTTTATAATTCTTTATTACCTTTGTTTTCATTAAAGGTTGGATATCAAATTTAAAGTATGTCATGTAGTGCAAGTACTTGTCTTTATAATATTTAAATAAAAGTAATTATTGTTTTAAGGAGGCAAGTAATTTGATATAGTTATTAAAAGATAGGTCAATAAAGTAATATAGTAATGTAATAAAAAAATATTTAATTGTGATTGTTTGGTGAAATTTTTTATGAAGTGTCTTTTTTATTAATTTATATTAAAGTACACTATTCACAAACAATATAGAGGGAGATAATATCACCCTTTAGAAGTCAAATGGGAAAAGTGTAGAGAACAAAAAATGCATGGGTAAAGCTCGGAATAGAAAACATGGGCAGAGTTCAGAGATTAGAAAATACAAATAAAAGTTGTTAGGTGGCAAAAGTAGTAGCAAAGCGTGGTGGTGGTGATGGATTTTTTTCATCCTTACAACCCCATACATCAATGAGATCTAAGTTGGAATCCAAGAGAGACCATCATTCTTTTGTAGTAGCCTCCTCTTTATGCTTGTCCTTGCGGGAAGGTGAGATTGTTAGAGCAAAATGCAAGAGTCATTTGGATGAACTGAGTCATGTAATGTCATTGTCACAAGCCAAGGAACCACTTTAACTACTAGTGGGTGGGCCCACACCTCCCAAACCCCACTCGGAGGCAGAAATGTTGCATAGAAAATAGGAAGAGTGTTGCCTAATGAAACCACTTTTGCCACCATACTAGGGGCAGGGAGCTTGAGACTGCAAGGTCTAGGAGCAACGAGTCAAAGAGCTATGGCTACACTAGAGGTTGTGAGGAATAAAACACCTATAGGAAGAAGAGGTATCTAGAGGGACTCTAGAAAATGTATAAGGAGTGTTTCCCCAATTGTTGAGAAGTTCCTAAAGGTGGGTCACCTCTTGAATGACTTTGCTAGCTTGCACTTGAATATGAAGCATCACATTATTACATATATGCTTTAGAGATAATAAAAATGTTAAAATTAATAGAGTCATGAGAAAATAAAACAAAATTTCTATCTTTCCATAAAGTAGAGAGGATTTCCACCTTGAAAGCATGTAAGATCTGGGAAAAATTGAAGGGAATTGTGAGGTCAATTCCCCAAATGAGCAATGTGTCAGGAAGAAGACCAAGAGAAATCATGAATCTAACTCCATAAGTTTTGGGCATGATGGAAAAACTAGAAGAAGTGTTTGAAAGTCTCTGGTTACTCTCAAAATGGACAATAAGGATCAAGAATGCCCATATCCCACCGACGGGAGCCCAAAGGTAATCCTTGGAAAATAATACACCAAGAAAAATGGGCAAGATTGGGCGAGCTAATGGTAGAATAAATATTTTGGAATCTATAATGCCAAATGGGCTTAGGGAATTGAAATTGTCATCAAAGATTCAATGTTGGCACCATTGGAAGATGTAGAGAGAGCCAACGATAACCAATTGTAAGTTGTAGTTTCAAAATGAGGTATTAGAGAACCAACATCAATCTTTCCACCAAGACTTCACAACATGAACGCTTTTCTTGTGTAGCATATTCAGAGGCAGAGTAGACATGACCATGTTGAATGTATATCGATCTAGATGTACAAGTTGGTACTAAGCTTATATAACTTACCAAGAACAAAGATTTGTGGTGGCTCTAGAAAAATAAATCTCCAAGTGTACAAATAAGATGCTTGTGAAAATGAAAGGTGCAAACCCTATTGGAAATATATGTTTGGTTATATGTTGTCACTAAAGTCAAACATTGTGTTCTGGTGGTGTTTTGGGTTGCTCAAACACAGTGGTCCAGAATTATTCTATTCTTCTATTCTGAAAAGAGTAATTTTTTTGTACTGAACCATTAGAATAATAGAAGACAAGTATGTATTCCAGATAGTGAATGAATAGTATGTATTCTGAGCTACAATACAATATGTATTCAGAAAAGTGCTACAATGTAGTTGAAGACAAGTATAAAATCAGGACATTGGAAGATAGTTATGTATCCTATGATCTTATGAAGATAATGTTTTACAGTGCTTTGGTCTTACACCTTTATATCTATAAGTCTGTGTGGTCCATATGTTTGTGGTTCAATGATCAGTGTAGTACACAAATTTTCAGTTGCAGATTAATAGTAATTCATTTTGTGTTTTCTTAAATAATTTTTCTCTAGAAACCAAGCTTGAAGGTGTGAAGCAAATAAATAATGTATGAAATAGAGAAGATATATAATCAACAAAACAGAGTTCGGAGACAGTGGCAGAGAAGAAAAGGTAGTAACGATGTGTTGCTAAGGCTGATAGTGTTGTATATATCAGCTGCATTTTTAGGAGAATCTTTATTTATTCCCTTAAAGGGTTGTATGTTCTATTAGGGTTTTTTCTTGTATGAATCACAATGCTTGAAATGACTACCTGAACACTATGCCTTCCATTATTGATTCAGATACAAGAAAATCCTAATTGCTAAGGATTGTATAAGATCCTTCTTCATTTTTGAGCTCCACATATACTCAGACAGGTTTTACCTCTTAATGATTACTGATTACACAGTATATATAAAAGTGGACACTAATTTTCTATGTATCTTTGTTAAACCAACTTATGAAACACCTTGCAAGTGATCAAGTACAACCAAATGCAAAGCTTAACCAAACAAACTATGATTGTAAATATAGAAAAAACCAGTGATATAAGGACTTTCATCCTTCTTCCTTTTAAGGAGGAATAACCTAGTTGATTCACTCTCCAAGGAATCACTAAACTGGACAATATCCTGCTGATACGAGTCCCTAATGAATTCAGCTCATTTGTTCTAAAAACTAAATGAAATTGATTGATTGATTTTGATATGATATTGGATGAAGAACCAACTGCAAACCAAATTCTAGACCAGTGCCTATCCCTTGGGCAAAGAGTCAATGAAAGCATGTATCAGCAACAACAAACTAATGAAGATACTGTAGAGTGCCTTACAAACTACATGTAAATGAGATAGAGTGCCTTACAAACTATCCTCTCATATCCATACCATTGCATCAAATCCTTACAAAATGCTTTGCTCTCTGAAATCACTTGTGAAACTTAGCTGTCTCCTTGAAAGAGACTCACAAACAATTAGACACACTACCTTGTAGTAGGTATATTTCAGACGCCTTACAAATGAACTATACTAGAGCACAAACATAATCTAAAGAGACAAGAAAATATAGAAGACAAGCAAATAGACTGTATTTCATTAATGAATTCTACTTCAACACATCCAGACCTTAAGCTTTCAAAAATATCAGAGAAATAGAAGTATAACTTGCAATAAAATATCATCAAACCAATAGGAACCTTCCCAAGAACAGGAATTAGAAACAGGGAACAGGAACCATGAAAACAAAGAGAAAAGGGAAAAATATAGAAGAAAAGAAAAACCCTAAGATCTCTGAGCAAGTTACACCTGTCTCTCTTCAAATTTGATTTCTATCGGTGGTTGCCTCTTCAAATAAAATCTGATTCTTTCCTGCAACTATCTTTTTTAATAAAATATGATTTCATTCTTCCATTTAGAAAACCCTTCAAATTTGATTATATTTGTTTTCCCAAAATCTGATTTTTACTCTGCTCAAGATCCTCCATGAAAGCTTCTTTCTTAGCATTTGCAATAAAAATGATTTCATTTTGTCTTATCCTTCTGTGTAAATCTGATCTTATCCTCAGAAAATATCCTTCTTATCTGATCTTTCTCTGGAAAATCTGATTTCTTCTATCTGTTCCAAGTCTACTTTACCCTCTAAAAATCTTCTCCAAATTTGATTTTATTTGTGTGCAAATCTGAATTTATTCTCTGTTCACAAATATCTCTCTGGGAATGCATATCTTGAAAACTTTGAAAAATATATTGCACAGACTATGTAGAAACTCAATACCCTAATCTTGCACAATACATTTATATTTCTTTTCAAATTTTTAAAATATTAGCTTTGTATCCCACATGTCCAAATTTGATTCAAAACTTTGCACAAATAATGATTTTAAAATCATTTATTTTTACTATTCCTGTGCATACTATCCATTCTCCTTTGAAATTCTCAATTTTCTACATTTCTGCCCAGAACTCACCAGAAATTGACATGTGTCACCTTCTGATTTGCTGCCTTTAACTAGTCTTTTAACCGCCTTTTAACTCCAGGTCACTTTTTCCTTCATGTCTCCAAGTCTCCTAGAATTTGCACTAACCACGGTTTGATTTGGAGACTAGCTTTAGTCTCCAAGTCTCGTAATGAATCTGACTTAGCATTTAATGTCTGGCGACCTGCCGAATAACCTTAGTCTCCAAGTCTCTGAATATCTGGCAGTTATCTTCAAACATCACGCGACCTCGCGACCACACTCAGTCTCCAAGTCTCCAAAAATGTTTGCATTAACCGCTAGCATCCGGCGACCTCACAAGTAACCACTAGCGGTCAACTCGACGGTTTGTCTCCTAGTCGTGGTGATTTCCTCCTCTGGCAGTCATCTTCAAGCGACCTCGCAACTAGCTGCCACACCATCATTTTTCTGCAAAATTTGGTATTTGACAAATTTGGGCATGTAAATCATGGCACCAGCCTGGGCACGCATGTGGATAGCTTCCTCTTTAGCTTCACATTTGATATGTTCTTGTTTTTCCTCATATACATTTCGAAATGCCCTTGCAGGAAGAATGTGGGATTAAATCTCCATATGGTTTTAAAACATTTTTGAATTCTATGCCCAAAATATGGGGCCCACCATGCATTATACCCTCTAGCGCCAAGGGGCCCACCAAGAGCCTCTGCTTCTTATTTACTATGTAAGAAGGTGCAAACATATATAAATGCTAAAAAATGTTCGTGCATTGGCAATGTGGGATAAATCCCATTACACACTTTCTCATTTTTAATACCCTCTGGTATGCTGCGCAGCTTTGCTTTCATTCTATTTTGTCTTTCACTGAATATTCCCATGAACGCTCCCTTTAACTAGATTTAATCCCACTTTCTCCTTCTTTAGTTTGATATTGTTTTATGAAATCATAAAATTGTATCACATATTGATGCATCGAGCAACATCATATACCTCCTGTTATCATCAGCTCATCGCATGTGATCCTTGACATCCACTGTCATAAATGTCTACAGATAAAGCGTGTCCTTCATGAGCAATCTCAACCCGAAACCCATGTTCATCAAACATGTAATCATCACGGCAACTGATTGCATCATCAGCATCTTCAAATTCAATGAAGCAGTTACTAGGTAGTCGAAATAGTAGCCTCGAATCAATGTTTATATTGTGCCAGTATTTATAGAAATAGTCTTTGATTTCACCTCTTGCTACATCCGTTGGAAGATTTTCCAGTATAATTTGTGCAGTTTGATCCTCTCATCGTAACTTACTAGAAATGAAGGACAATTTTAATAATCACAACCACGACTGCCAATTCGACAATGACTATGGCTATAACAGGGGTTTTGACTTCTGCTATAACCGCGACCCAGATATCCTGTATTCATGCAACTTATTCCATATTATTTTGAAATGCACAAAAACTCCATGCTATGTGCTGCACAACTTCTGGTGGACTGGTGTTTCCTGCTTAATTTGTTTTGAAACTTTTAAAATTTCTCCTTCAAGAAGCTACGTTGCACATCTATGGTTTCTATTTGCAAAATTTTTAAAGGTTGAAGATGTCTCTTTCAAAATTGTAGTCACCCACAATATCCAATTTTTACATACCACTTGGACTGGCTTTAAACATTCTGAAAAATACAGATATTTATCACCTATATGCATCAGATTTTATTCCATTGTAAAACACAGATTTATTTTTTAAAATGTGGCCTCCTTTCCGTAATGCTTAAGATGAGTTTTGCCGCAATCAACTATCATGAAAGCTTGAAGAATGCCAAGAACTATACCAATTACTAGTGCTGATGAAACAGATGGAAGAAGTCTTTTTTCAATACATACTGTAGTAGTTGTGGAATCCAAGACTGTGTTGGCCGCCTCTGAAGTCGTGGGAGGAAAAAAATTTGACCATCATTTTCATTATTGGTTGGATTGGCTAAACCTTCTTTTATGGCCTTTGCAATCTCTAATCCCTCAATAGCCAACTCTGTGGTAGCATCTTCTTCAGCCACTAAAGATGTCGTGACACTTACCAAGGGAAAATTAAATACTTTTGAAACTTGATTGATGATTGCAATGGAAACTCCTACAGCAACAAGCTCTACAGGCCCTTGCACACATCCCCCTTGTTCATGCCTTAATGGATACTCTTGTAAAATGGTGTGGACATCCATTCAAATCATAAAAGATACTTGGAATGTTCTCTAACTTTGTAGTTGCAAGATATCCTCATGAGAATGCAACTGGTATTAAAGTACAATTCTGACAATGTGAACTATTTTGACAGCAAGTTGAATAGAAGATATCCCGGTGGACTACATCGATTGCCATTTTGCATTATTTGGAAGCTTCATTGCACCCGATGCCTCCTGTCCATACTTTCACATTCTAAATTTTGACCATGAAGTACAAACTGATGACCTTTACAATCATTTAAACATTTATGCTGATTGATCACATTAATGGGAACTGGCCTCCGGAATAGGCTTTAAAAACTGACTGAAACAAGTAACCCTGCCCTGACACTTGGCAAAAAGGTTCATTCATCTATAATAAGAATGTGTGCAAAATTACTTCTTTAGATTCATCCTCCGGTGCAAGATGCAAATAATCAAACCTAGTACTTCCAGAATACTGTGTAGGTGACAATGCCGAAACACCATAAATCTCATTCGGATCGGCCATTGCAAAATCACTAAATCATGTCCTGAAGCTTCACCATTAGGTCAGATAGTACATTCATATGTAATAAGCATGATGCCATGATCGGTTCTTGAAAATAACATGCAGGAAAAAAGTTATAACTTCCTTAAAATGACCATTTTGCAAACTTGATTCTATTCTACACTGCAAATTGCATAAACTGCCTTTGATTTTGATTTCAAAACCTCATCAAGATGAACTTTCAATATCTGAACCTTTGAATATGAATTCAATGTCATATGTAGAATGAAAAACCTCAATTATCTCATTCGGAAAATGCATTGATCAAAAGGTACAAATCCACAAAGGCAGCACTTTAAAACTTTGTCAACTCAAATTTGGTGAAAAATGCAGAAATTTGATTTGGAATCATCATAGAAAAGTGATCAACTGGATTGACCAAAGTCTGAAAATTTCCAAAGGAGTTCATTTCCATGTCTACAATGCAAAAAAAACTTCAATTATGCATGATCTTGAACGAAGTGCAAATAGGGAAACCACAAAGTAGGTCATTTAATTCTAAATTCTGCACATTCAGTAAAACTTTAATAAATTGGAAATGGAATGGCTTTGACAAAGTGGATAACTGGATTGGCAGGAATCTGAGACTCTTCAGGTGAGTACTCTATCATGTTTGCAACATGGGGGAACATTCAATTATGCAATGCATTCAACCGGGTACAACTTGGAAAACTTCAATGTAGGCTATTCAACAATCTGGGTAATTAGAGAAATTGGACAGTTCTGGAGAACCAAATTTTAGGGAATATGAAAAATTATCAAACTGACTTGAAATGGCTTGGGTTCTGAAACATAGACTCTCTAATATACATGTAACACATTCCCAAAGCAGTGACTTATGAAACTCATCAGGGTGCAAAATATTCAGAAGCAAAGTAGGCCCTGGACAACAAAATGACACTTAGCAAAGAATGCAGATTTATGTTACCACCTCAAAATGACTACTCCCTAAACATGTCAGAATTGAAATTCAGGAGTTGGAACCCACTGCATATGTCAGATGAAAGGCACTGAACCCTCTTCCCGAGTGGTACATCATGAAAATCATCAGGGTATCTTACAAGCACTCCAACTAAGCCTTCTCAAAAGTTGTTTTAGGGTACTCATTTTGCTTTAAAGAAAATTTCAAAATGGTCACTCTCAAATTTGTGCCAAATTTGAGAGTGCCAACATGTTCCTTTTCCCTAAGATAGTGAGTCTTGGGAGCATAATTTTTTTTTTGTATCTTGCCACTTTGGTTGTGGGCCTCTGTTTGCATGTCCAGAGAAGTGAGCTCCTATTTGTATTCATTGTTGTATTGGAAATGGGCATCTAGTTGCAAGTCTAGAGTAGTGAACTCCTACCATATTTTTTAATCAGAATTATATACATTAGTGAATTATTCTTTGTGGGCAAGTTCTATGTTCATTACTTTCTTATTTTTTTAAGTGGTGAATATTGAAGTTAGTTAGTAAGTTTTGGCTTATGTTGATTCACCCCCCGCCCCCACTTAGAATTTGAAGTGTGTTCAAAAATTGGTATCAGAACTTGGTTCCTCTAGAAGAAGCTTAACCACTTGAGGCAAATTAGAGATGGCACAGAACTTACATTTTCTTGCTCTGGTATCTAATGGTACTATTGTTTCTTATTGGAAGGACAAGATGGAAGCATATATGGAAACCATGAACAATAGTATATGGGAGGTTATTCAAAGTGGTCTTTATCCTCGTTTTGGAATACCTTTATCTACTGAAGAAGAAATAAAAATGGAAGCTAATGTAAAATCAAGATAAATTCTTTTTAATAGTTTATGCGACACAATGTTTAGGAAGGTGAAGGGTCTGAAAGGTGCTAAAGAGATTTGGGAGAAGTTGGTCTTGGTATATGAAGGATATTTAAATACAAAACAAGAAAGAATAATAAATCTTAAATAGAAGTATGAAGTCCTAAGAAAGGTAGAAGATGAAAGTGTTGAAATCGACATTTACAGAGTTACTGATGTTGTTGATGGAATCAAAGTTGTCGGTGGACATCTAGAATACACACATGTCATACTAAAGATCTTATTAACCCTACCAAAAAATTTCTTACCAATGGAATGTTCAATAAGAGAAATAAATTATTTGAGTCAGTATTCCATTGATCAACTTATTGGGTCACTTTCTACATTTGAGATCATAAAAGTTGAAAGAGAAAAGAGAGACTGCATTTAGAGTTGTTGAAAATGCTTAACCAAAGACATGCAAGATGTTAAAGGATGTTGAAGTATATCTCTCAAGAAGATTCAAGTGAGGTACTGGTAGTTACAAAGGTAAGTTATCTCTTAAGGGCTTTAATTGTGCAAGGATAGGTTATTTTGCTAATGAATGCAAATATAAGGAATATCTGAGTGAATCAGAAGATGAAGATAGAAAAGGAAATCAAATGAAAGGTGATTTTAGGAAGAAATTTAATTTCAAAGGTAAAGGTAAAAAGAGATTAATTTTCATGGAATAATATTTTTCTAAAGATGAGGATGCTAATGAAATGATTGAGGAATCCTTGTTTCTAGCAATTTCACAAAAGAGAGTGGAGATTGCATTGCATGCTAAAGTTGTTGCACAATCATGGATCATAGATTATGGATGTTCAAATTATATGATAGGAGAAAAGAGTAGATTTTTCAAGTTTGAAGAATATGACGGTAGAGAAATCAGATTTATAAGAGAAGGAAGTGCACAGATCAGAGGTATTAGAACCATTTCAATTAATGGAAATCATAAAACTGATGATATTTACTACGTTGAAGGTTTGAAACATGACTTGTTAAGTGTTAGTCAAATGTGAAACAAAGGTTATGGATCTATGTTCAAAAGTGATGGTCATATTATCATAAAGAAACATACTGGTAAAAGGGTTGTTGAAGGTTTTATGACTGTCAAAAATATCTATTATATTGAAGACAAATGTGAAAATCTATATTTTCTAACTCAATACAATGAACAATGGGGAGATGAAGTTAAAATGGGACTCAATAAAGCCAAAGTGGATTTTTCTTTGCTAAAGAATGGCGAGGAAAGAAAGATTGAATCTGATGATTCGATGGAAGTTGAAGGGATCATGATAGACCGGAAGCAAGAAGAAGACAAGGAGGATATGATAGAGAAGAAGCAGATGGATATAGAAGACCAGAAGTAGAAAGAAGACAAGAAGGACATGATACGCCAAAAAAAAATGGTTATAGGAGATCCGAAGTAGGAAGAAGACAAGAAAAATGTGGTAGACCAGAAGCAGGTAGAAGGCCAAAACAACATGACAAATTGAAAGCAAAAAGAAACTAGTAGACTGAAAGTAGGTGAAGAACCAAAAGGATGTGGTGCAGGAAAAGGACCAAAAGAGGTGTTGAATCATAGACCTTATCCTAGTCATTTTAGGTACTATTTTGATGGTATTTATTTTTCTTGCATTAAAGTAGAACACAGAGTTAATGAGTGTAGAAGTATGAAAAAGAGATATGATTTTTATGGAATAAGCTATCATCGCAACAAGTTAGGGTATAAAGTAGTTCTCTACAAAAATAGGATGAATTTTAGTAGGATAAATATAAATAAAGATGTCAATAACTTTAATGGGTACTAATATAGTTACAATGGATATGGTCAAAAAAAGGTTGAATGTAGTATAAATATCAAGGTTAGAAAAAATGAAACTACTAAAATGAAAAAAATGATGGTCTAGTGTGATATTAATGTAACATGATAGGAAATATTTCAAGGTTATGCAAGGATGGTTTTTTTTAATATAAATGTAACGTGTTAGGACACATTTAAAAGTTGTGCAACAACATGGAGGAACAAGATGATTGTTTGATGATTGCAGATGGTTAAAAAGACAAAAATAAGATATTTTTGATGTGGAATACAGAAGATGCTTTTGATGGTGGTTCAACATCCATTATAGATGTTGTCTCCTTATCTATTAAATGATTTAGATTGTAGGTTCTAAGAGGGAGTTTTAATATGAATCTATTTCCCCCTCAATGCTAGATGTTGGGTATTCTCTCAAGATGGAAATAAGGTATGAAGATTTTTTCAGAGGTAACATATGTGTATTTTGGTTCAGAAATATAATTGTTTGGTCCTATAAACAATGAAATATTTGTTTGGTTGTATTAGATATTGTTCCTTCTGGACTTTATTCAAATGTAGGTTGGAGATATGATATGTCTGTTGGTTCTCGAATTAAGATTCATTTGCATGACTTGGATAATGGTTCTATAAATTGTAGAAGCTCTCTTGATAGGATATGCATGTGGGACATTTTTTACTCTAGGGCTACTAATTGGTTTAAGGATATTAAGAGTTGATGTCATAAAAAGCAGACAAAGTCTATAGATAATAAAGATGTACAAGATGTTAATGTTCTTGGTGCTACTGTTGAGGAGAAAGTTGATTCTCCTATCCCTTAGATGATGTTTATATATCAAATGAAAATATTTCTACCATGTTGAAGTTTTCTAGAGATATGTTCTTGCTAAAGTTCAGAATTGCTGCAAATGCAATAACACTCTATATTTTCTGTCTTTTCCAAGTGCAGTGATCTCTCTTGCATTTATATTGAGGATGAGGAAAGGAGAGACATGGCCCTTCATGGGACATGTCTATTCATTATTATGTGATTAATATAATGACAATTGATTATGTAAATACACACACACACACACACACACACACACACACACACACACACACACACACACACAATCTTTGAATCATTATTATATTAACTTCTCCTAATAGTATTTTAGATATATATTATATATCACATAATATAAAAAAAAAATATTTACAATAGTCTCATAGGATTTATTCGATAGAAGCTACAAAACATCAACACTCCCTCTTAGTTAGGAAGGATAAAAACAATATATGATATTACCTCAACATAATATCAAGAATGACATGTTTAAGAATATATTTGATCATAAGATATTCACCATTATATATCATCTCATGATATCAGGAGTATGTTGGTTTACCCTACTAAAGATGGTTTACTAAGAGGGGGTGAGTCAGAAAATATTGAGGCTTAGTACTTTAAATCTAAACCTCTGATTCAACTCGGTGATTCAAACAACAATAGTAACCAAAACTTGTAAACTCTTCACAAACTTAATAAAATCATATAACTTAAACAAATAACATTCACAGTTATCAAGTATCACATGTAACACAATATTTAATGAGGAAATCCAATTTGGGAAAAATCTCCGTGGGAATTGTCACCCACAAAAATAAATACTCTTCTGAAGTATGCTTGGTTAAGAGCTAGTCCTATTAAAGATTACAATGCACATTTGTTAGATGTGACCCTGTTAGGGGATTCAACTTAGACCTGTTAAGATCTTAACCCTGTTAGGAGTGGCCTAGATAGAGGGATTAAAAACTCATCCTAGAATGTTACCTTTATCAAGGGTTTACAAAAGGACTTGTTAGATCCACTTGGTTAAGATATTTTCTATTATAAATGTTACTAAGCAACAATGTACTAATGTGACCTGTGATTCTGCAACTATACTTTGCTTGATTAGATCCTTTGTTCGCTCTCTGAAACTTACTAGCACTAACAACACATCAACTCATCAGTCTCTCCTTTGGACTGGTTATCCAACTCTTTCACTACTCTACTCGGTAGCTCTTCAACCTTATCACTTTACCAACAACACTGTATAGACATACAAACTCATCAATATATAGGCCTTTGTTTTACCTCTTAATCCTATTGATTAGGTTTTCCTCCAATTGCACTCAACCGTTTGATCTTCTCAAATGAACTAATTCAATGTATTTACAACTTGGTTAAGCGGTTAACTATGCCTCGTGACTTGCACTTTTTCTTGGAACTCACAACTATCTTTTGCTGCATAATCTACATCACTAATTTTGAACTTGAATTTTCATGATCGTAGATCTTGCAAAAAACTTTGTCTTTGTGCTTGGTAACTTCTTGATATGCATGCCTTTGTATTAAATTCATTCTGCTCCTTATATTCAATCTTTGTTCATGCTCTATTCCATGCTCGATGAATTTAGTGAATATCTTCACTCTGTACCTAACTTCTCTCAGTTACCAACCTTGCTCGGTAACTAACCTTTCTCATTTTTCAACTTTTCTTGGTGACTATCTTTGCTCTGCTCGACCAAAAAACACTTCACTACTTGGTAACTAGGCTGTTGCCTTTACCGACTTGACCTTTATTCTTTAACCAACTTAACAACATCAAATGTTAAGTAAGAAACAATTATATCAATAGTTCCTTATCATTGTCTAATATTTATTATCTTCCCAATTAAGTTACTATATGATTGATAAGGCATCTTAATATAAACCAGAAATCAACTGCTTGATATCAATGAAAAACTAACAATTGATCTAACCATTCTACTTGATTGTATTCTTCTAAAACTCGGTCTTCATCACCATTACCATCAGTTGGTTAATAGAGTAATGGCCTTAGAATATCAAGTCACATGATATTCACCAAGTATCCAAAATGTCCATAAGGTATGTGCACATGTATCCTTAATGATGCTTACCATAGGAACATTATTTTCATGGTTTGTTTAAGGAAATTAATCCACCATGCAAGATATAATCTATCATGATCTGCTTAGACATAACCCATGTGATATCCATCATGATAGAAGGCTAGACTATTGTAAGATCATCACCTTACTATAGTAACCACAAATTTATGTAGTAACTCACATGAAATCCACCATGCCTCAGTGTAGAGGGTGGAAACAAGGGATTTCACCTCAAACTTATCTCACAGAGAAGAACTCATTGAGCATATATCAATATGTTGATCTTTTCATCCAATATTGCTTATGATGAACTATCAGACTCCCTCTGAATTTGATATCAATCTTCTGCACTCCTCGTCCAAATTTACCTCTGAAGATTCAAACTCCCTCTAAATATGATATTAATCCTCTTTTTCCTGCAAGAGCATCCCCAAAAAAGATCAAGGAAAATAGCTCTTATAGTATGTATAGAAATACAAATAAGAGAGAGACTATAATGAGTAGATAAAATAATACTCAAGGATAATAAATACTTATTTGTGCATCAATATCCTTGATACAAGTTTCTCCAATGAGGGTCCATATGCAACAAATCAGAAAAAGTCTATAAAGATTGAGTTTTCTAAAGACCCTTGCCCGACCCTATCTCTCATCCTAACACCCTATTGGCTTGGTGTTCCCTCACATTAAATAATACTTTAACTTTCACTGTATAAAACTTTGACAGTCCACTCATATCTCTAGAACTTTAAACAAACTACCCTTGACTTAGGGCCCAAAATCTCTACCCACTCCTACCAAACTCTTCAAGAACTACTTTGGCTTCTTAAAACTCTGCTACAATTCACTTGACATTATTCTTTGCACTTGGTGTGGACAAAAGTCTGCAACACAACTTCACTCACTGGATTTCACATAAACCCGTACTCATTTGGTCATAACTTTTTAACCTGACACTTTCTCTCCAATCACTCTAGTGAGATTATTTACAATTTGTGTATCACCAACATATCCAAAATGTAGAAAAATTTAACAGTGTATTTGTGAGATATGGTCCCCATACTGAGATGGTAATTTCTGAGACAGTCACACATTCACCATCAACAAACCACTCTCTTATATTTTCTGCCTAGCTCTGATACCATGTTAAAGTTTAGAATTGATGCAAATGTAATAAAACTCTATATTTTCTATGTTTTCCAAATGCAGTGATCTCTCTTGCATTTATTTTGAGGATGAGACAAAAAGAGACATGTCCCTTCATGGGACATGTCTATTCATTATTATGTGATTAATATAGTGACAACTGATTATGTAACTGCATATATACACACACACACATATAATATCTTTGAGTCATAATTATATTAATTTCTCCTAATAGTATATATATATATATATATA
>MU225737.1:806210-833018 GCA_018584345.1 Thuja plicata | reverse complement strand
ATAATCTGGTGATCAAGGATAAAAACAAATTCATTAAACATCATAAACAATCAGGGAGCTGTACCTGTCAATTCAGAGGGCAGTGATTGAAGATATACACTGACCCATTTGTTGGTGACATCCTTTTTCTCTCTCACCTTGGGTGCTAAAAGAGTCAGAGATTATAAATCTAACGGGAGGACAAACTGTCAACCAACAAAACCTTTTTGGGAAAAAAATCTACAACGAAACACATTCAAGTCTTGTATTAATCCTTTAATTGAGTTACATCAATACAACTTCTCTCTTTGAATTGATCCAACACCCCATTGCTTTAACAATATGTAAATTACATATTTATGCTTCAACTCAATCACTAAATATATAGGAAAGATATAAAAGAAAAAACAAAACAAAACAAAAAAAAAACACAAATGGTTTCCAAAACCATTTAGACATAAATCATAGAAAATAGAAACATTCTCTTTCAACTTGTGATCTTATCCACCTTTTGAAAGATATTCCTTATCTTCTCCAAGCTTTTATTTAATTTCTCCTTTTTCTACATCTTTTTTATTTTCACAGTGAGAAAAAAACATCCTTCAAATTGTTATTGTTTACTTTAGCAACTTTTACGACAACTAAAATATAATTACAATTTTCCAATAATACTTAAATACAATTTTAGTAAAATCAAGGTTGAGATATTTTCTCAACATCCTCCCACTCATTGAACTCCTTGCAAAGAGCATAAATGGAAACTATCAAATAACTCAAGCTTCAAAAGAATTAAGGCCCTTGGCCTCTTTTCACCAACTAAATTTTTCTATGCTTACTGGTTAGTAAGAGAATCTACAAAATTCTCTAAGGTATCTACTTTCTATAAAATGACTCTATCACCCTCAAGAATTTCCTAAACAAAGTGATACTAAATATATATGTATTTTTTGCTAGCATGATACATTGGGTTTTTAGATATACATTTTTGGCAAGTGATGTTTTTGGTATGGTATGAGAAACTTATGGGTTGTGATTTATGGAAACACATCTAATATATTGATAGATTGGAATGTAGTTCAGTTTTGGAGATACAGTCTTCAAAATGACTAAGTACAGAAGCAGAAATACAGAGTATAACAATATTGTTTTGGATAATGAAGATCGAGTATGATTATTTATGGCTAGCAAACTTAGAGGAAGATACTATGGGGTATGTATGACCTCCACCTAAGATTAATTTTTTTTTTGGTGATGATTACAAAGAGTTAGAGTGATTTGAAGACATGCGTAGAAAACAAAAACAACGTAACAAAGCAATTGAACAAGTAGTGATGATTTAAGGAGTATGTCGTGGACTCCTAGAAAGATAAATTGGATTATGATTTTGGATAACCTATATTTTGGTTATGTAAGAGCGCCAAATTTGTATTTTATCTTTACATTATTAATTCTATTTTGTATTGAGAGATGACTATGTGATAATAATTAAGAGAGTCGACTTGATGATATATATATATATATATGAAGAATTTTTGTAAAGAGAAGAGATGAGATGAAAAAAGGAAGGATATGTATGTATGTGAATAGAAGATGCAAGAGCAGAGGTTGAAAGAGATCATTTAAGAGCTATGAATGTAACTATCTAAGCATGAAGATGTTTGTTTTGTTCATTACTAAGAACATTTTGTAACAAATTTTTTTTTTGTAAGAACTGTAAGCTCAGTTGTCCCCTAACAGGGTGTTGTATACCTTTAACATGGTTGTTATTCCTTTAACAAGGAAATGTACTATGTAATATTCAGCTCTTAATAGGGCTAGGTCTCCTAATAGGGACATTATACTTTAGTGCATGCTTGTGGGTACCATCCCCATGACTAGGGTTTTCCCTTGGCCAGGGTTTCCTCGACAACAAATAATGGTGTTATGAGTTATGTGTTAATTGCTTATGTTCTTTTCATTTCAGTAAGCTTATGGTTTATTTGGAATTGGTTTAAGTTTAATTTAAATTTCTATAATACTAATTCACCTCCTATCAGTATTACTCGATCCTAAAAATTGGTATTAGAGCTATTGGCCCTTGAAGAGAAAGTCTAACAACTTAAGGAAGATCAAAATGGATTCAGAAAATTTGCAAGAGAACTTTGAAGCAACACTTGAAGACCTTGATAAAGCAAAATCAGAAAATGGTGACTTAAGATTCAACTTAAGAAGAGCTTAAGGATTCATCAAGAAACTAAAGGATCAGCTTGAACTTTCCAAAAATCAGAGACATGATCTTATGGTTAAGATAAAAGAGGATTCAAACAATGATAATTCAGATCAGGTAAAGAAACTTGAACAAGAGAATGATACTCTAAAGTTTAATAATGAAGCAATGGATAAAGAGATTCAACAAGAAAAGGATGCTAAAAATAAGACTAAAGAAGCTTTGAAAAATGCTAATATCCTGATGGGACAAATGAAGATTGACCTTGATCATTACAACAAAAAGTATCTAGAATTAGAGAAATATAATCAAATCATTAAAGGTGAACTTGTTGAGACAAAGAAACACATTGAGAAACTTCACATGAGCAGTGAATTGATCGATGAACAAAGAGACAGACAAAAACCTAAAGGTGATATGACTAGTATTGGCTTCAATGAACCTGAATGTTCTAAGAATCAAGAAGAAAAATATGATGCAAAGATTTCTAGAGAAAAACCTATTCTTGAAGAGCCTAAAGAACAAATAAGACCTTTCAGAGGTAGATATTTTGGATGTAACAAGTTTGGACACATGAAGAGAGATTGTAGAGGTAATACTCCTTTCAAAAAAAATTCTGGTTATTATTTTAATTGTAATGTATATGGGCACAAGAAAATGGAATGTAGAAAACCTGATCAATCTAGATATAGACAAGATTACACCAGAGAAGAATCAACAATTAAGATCACATGTTACAAATGTAATAACCTTGGGCACATTGCAAGGAATTGTAAGTTGTAAGTTAATCAGAATAGAAGACCTCCTATATGCTACAAATATAAAAATCCAGGTCATATACAAAAGTTTTGCAGGTATAATGGAGTAAATAACAGAAGAGTACCACCTCCTATGGATACACAAAATAATTATAGTGACATTGGTAAGATTCTTGCAGAATACAAGAGTGATTTTGAAATTTGTTTCAAGAAAGTAGAAGATAACAAAAGTGGTAAGGTATGGAGAGTCAAAGAGTCTAATGATGTATTGGTTCAAGGAGAGAAAATAGATGCTATTGGATCTTTGCTTGATGCTAAAAAATTAGAATCAACCTAAATGGCCAAGCATGGCCTTAGGGGGATAATTGGATGAAAATATCAGAATATATCCAGTCCCTGATTTTGAGGAGTAAGCTCCAACGAGCTTAGTTGTGATATATGCAAACATCATAGACCTTATATCTAAGAGTGCAACATATGATGATGCATATTCTATGATCACGAGATTTGTAATTGACTGGACAATGTACAATGTTAAGTGTATTGGGTAATGAGAATTTTACACTCAACAATGAATAAAGGACATCTGAGATTCTTATTTCTTCACTATTTGAAGAGCAATGACCTAAGGAGAACAAATATTAGAGAGAATCAAACTATCTAACAACTATTTTGTGTGATCAATCAAAGTAGGAATTTAGAATTCAGTATAATTAAGGTATTTGTATGATCTAATCATACAAAATATATGGACGCACCTTTGATTTATGATGTGGTAGATTGACCTAGATAAATATTCAAGAAACATCCATTTAATTCTTGTGAAGACAACCCTAAAGGAGAATTTTCCCAGACACTATACAACATCTTGCATGTAGAGGATATTAGGGCTTACATTCATTGCAAGTATGATATATTGGGTATTTATGAGATTTCTACTGAGATGGAATACATGAATGATAATGGAAAAATGAGGGATGAATTCAAACACATAGACAACATGAGCAATGAAAATATTAGATCTATATAAGTTCAACGAAGATGAATGGTTCAAAATCTTACTTAGCAGAGTTCATGATCAATTCATCTGGATAGGAGAACAACCTTTTAATATCTATAGTAAGTTGATTCATGATATAACTGGGTTAGACAACACTAGAATTATCCCTGTGGCTGAGAAGAACATAAAGAAACAAGTCAAAACCCTAACACATTCTAAATGGGACATGCGAGCTATGACAGTGAATGATATTTTTCTATAGGATGTCAGACTGATTGCAATGATACTTGGATACAATTTTTTTTATAGCAGTAGACCTAATTCAGTTTTTGCAGGAGTCATTATGATGGCTTGCAGGATGGTAAAAGAAAACATTAAATATAACTTATGTGAGGTTTTGACACAATAATTTTTGGAGAATGTAAATCTAATTAAGAAGGATAAATCTAAGACTTTTAGATTTGGCTCACTCCTAGTTCATATGTATATCCACATTGAGCATAAGTTTCTAGGCATGCACCCTAGAGCATGGAGAGAAGGGATACCCATTGGTATTCAGACATCACAGAGCTACCGAAGACAAAACAACACATGGGTTGATGGTGAACTATTTGGCATGATCAAGATTCTTTAGAGGCAATTGAAAGAAAGATTCAGAATTCCTTAAGACTTAGTTGAGAAATATAAGGATACAATTTGTTTCATTGTTGAAACTGATTGTGTATGTTTTGAGGTAGTTGTACCTAGAAATAAATGGTGTTACCCTATGGGCTATGAAGTCAGTTCAGAATTTTTAACTATGCAGATTGAACATGTTCTGGCATCTAAAATTTATACATCGGAGGAAAGATGGGGCACATATGAAGAAAAATAAGCTAAATTCAGTGAGGAGAAAACTAGAGGTATGAGGAAAATAAAAGTAGAAAACATTATTGATGACTATGGAGCTAAGGCAAGTTTAACCAAAGAAGAGATGAGAGAAGTAAGGAAGAAGATAGCAGATAGATCTTCTGGGTTGGCGAGCACTACTACTGCAACCCTTCCACCTCTATAAATTGTGTAGGTAGCTAGTCCACCTTCTACATTAATTGATGTAACCACCCCTTCACCACCACATAAGACATCATAGGGAGAGGCAGTAAAGCTTGTACCTCGGAGAAACACAAGATCTACTAAACCAGATTCACCTCCTAAGGAACAAAGGACTGAAGGAGAAGAGAAGAAAACCAAAAAAGAGACCACAAGTGACAGACAAGTATGGAAGCCTGATTTGAAGATGTTGGAGAAAAGAGATATTGAGCAAGGAAATCTTGTTTCAGTGAAAAAATACTATAACATGTATGAGGAATGTGATAAACTAAAGATTGAAGACATAGTAGTAAATCATTTATTTGCTTTCAAGAAGAATTTACTAGAGATAGAGGGAAGTATACCTAAGGAACTATATGGTAAACTGGAGATAAGAAAAAAAAAGCTAGCACTTATGGAAGATGAGGCTATTAGGAATCAAGCTATTGAGAATATGTTACCAATAGTTTCAATGCAAGAGAGAGAAATAATATATAGTGAACTCAAACCCTTGTTGAGAACTAAAGCAAGATTAGTGAAAATTATGAGCAGAAAGTATGAGGAAGTCTTAGAGGATACCAAAAAGGCATTAGATCAGATACTTATGGGAAAAATTACTGAGAATAATCCACCTCCTAAAACTACTATGCCTACACCTATAGGAATTGGAGAGTGCTCGAAGGAAACTAAGGTAAGTGTTGAGAAGAGCGAAGAAATCATGCAACTCAATTTCTATGTTTTTGGTGTGCCTGTGACCCTAGAAACTTCACTTGAGGAGAAGGAACCATTTGCATGAAATATTGACAACACAGTGGTAGATGAAGAGGTAGAACAAAAAGAGGAAGATTAGAAATTTCAACCTGAACAAAGAAATGAGATAGATGCAGAAAAATATAAAGAGACAAGAGTTGAGGTAAAACATGAACCTGACACATCTAATACTCTATTGTTGGCAAGTAAGGATAAAAATTTAAGTACTGATGTTGACAATATGGATCAGGATGAATTTATGAGACCATCTTTCATCACATTCACAAAAGAAAAAGAAAGATCTGAGAAGAAAGGAGATAAGAAGACTAAGGTAATCACTAGAGCAATTAATACTGTGAGAAAACTACTCCTAGTACCTATTGTTTTTCAAGGAAAGGATGAAGCAGAGAATCTAAGTTTGGCACTAGATAATTTTGATAGTCACTATGAATCTTTAGTGTAGATTGATGGAGAGAAGGAAGAGAAGAGTTATCAAGAAAGTTGAAGGAAGTTTTCCAATCTATCTCATGGGACTTGGGAATTCTAAGATCAGCTACATCAAATTCCAAAAGTTGTGTCACACATGGAAGGATTCTATACAACTACTGTAGAAATCCTATCAGACATATTCAGAATATTGAAGATATTATAGCAAAGGATAAGGCTACATTGGATAGTATGATGGACAGTTGTGAGACCTCCTCACAATATATATTAGAAATGGATAGAGAAATAACAAAGATCTATGACAAGATGAATGTCTTGGATATTGAGAAAGGCAAAGTAATGACAAGATTTGGTTTGCTAAAGAGCCTAATCACTCCTAAGCTATCAATTCTTGAAGTTCATTTATTTGATATGGAGAAGACTGCAAAGTTATTGACACATTCTATGCCCACAGAGTTAAAGGAAACATATACATCATACTATGCACTGAATGGACTAATTCATGTTAGTTAGTTGTTGATTGAGTCATGGAATACAAAAGTGAAGATCATGGAAGATACCTTCCAAGATGTACTCAAAGTAGTGAGAAATCACTAAAACTCTACATTTTTGTAAATTTTGGATACTCCTTTGTCATTTTTTCAAAGGGGGAGAAGAGAAGAAAAATGAATTAAGGAGAAAAGCAAAAAAAAAAAAAATTTAAAGAGAAAAAGAAGAAACAGCGAGCTGGGACACTTAGTCATTTTTCGCTATGTGTTGCCATCAATGCCAAAGGGAGAGATTGTTGGAAAGTGATATTTTTGGTATGGTATGAGACACTTATGGGTTTTCATTTATGGAAAAAAATCTGATATATTGATCGATTAGAATGAAGTTCAGTTTTGGAGATACAGTCTTCAAAATGACTAAGTACAGAAGTAGAAATACAGAGTATAACAATATTGTTTTGGATAGAAAAGATTAAATATGATGTTTCATGGATAGAGATCTTAGAGGAAGATAATATGGGGTATTTATGAACTCCACCTAAGATTTATTTGGTTATGGTGATTATTACAGAGAGTTAGAGTGATTTGAAGACATGCGCAGACAATAGAACAATGTAATAGAGAAGTTGAACAAGTAGCGATGATTTAAGGAGTATGTCATGGACTCCTTGCAAGATAAGTTGTATTATGATTTTGGATAACCTATACTTTGGTTATGTAAGAGCGCTGAATTTTTATTTTTTCTTTACATTATTAATTCTATTTTGTATTGAGAGCCGACTATGTGATAATAATTAAGAGAGCCGACTTGATGATGATGATATATATATATATATATATATATATATATGAAGAATTTTGTAAAGAGAAGAGATGAGATGACAAAATGAAGGATATGTATGTATGTGAATAGAAGATGCAAGATCATAGGTTGACAGATATCATTGAAGATCTATGACTGGAACTATCTAAGCATTGAAGATGCTTGTTTTTTTCATTACTAAGAACATTTTGTAACAAAAGTTTTTGTTGTAAGAGATGTAAGCTCAGTTGGCCCCTAATAGGGTGTTGTATACCTTTAACAGGGTTGTTATTCCTTTAACAAGGAAATGTACTATATAATATTCAGCTCCTAATAGGGCTAGGTCTCCTAACAGGGACATTATACTTTATTGCATGCTTGTGGGTACCATCCCCACTGGGGTTTTCCCTTTGTGAGGGTTTCCTCGACTACAAATAATGGTGTTATGAGTTATGTGTTAATGGCTTATGTTCTTTTCATTTTATTAATCTTATGGTTTATTTGGAATTGGCTTAAGTTTAATTTAAAGTGATGTAATACTGATTCACCCCGCTCTCAGTATCAGTCAATCCTAACAAACATATGGTACTTTGACTATCACATCTAATCCATACTTGTTTACACTAAAAATCAACAACAAAACACAATCTCTTTAACCACTTTGCCTCTTTACAAGCATGTATTGCAATGATGTACTATGCTTATGTATTGGAGAATGCAACTATAGGTTGTCTTTTAGTCATCAAACTAACTGCTCCCCCAAACAAAGTAAATACATAACCACTTGTGGACCTTTTCCAATCTAAATCTCCACCAAAATCTAAATCAACAAAGAATTTCAAATCGAACACCCTACTCATATCAATAGACCCATGATAACAAATACAAGAATTATAAGTCCCATGTAAATATTTGAAAAACCCTTTTTACGTAATTCCAATGTTTTTTAGTAGGAATTTCCATAAATCTACTAAGAAATCCCACTGTTGGGCCAATATATGGCCTTGTATAGACCATAACATACATAAGGCTTCCTACAACACTAGCATATGGAACTTTATACATCTCTTCAAGTTAATCATCATTTTTAGGACATTGTTGTAGAGATAGCTTAGTGCCAACTAGAAAGGGAATACTAACTAGTTTACAATAATGAATGGTAAAACACTACAAAATAGTTTTAACATACCTCTTTTGACATAACCATATTTTTTTTAACCCAATCCTTGTTGATTTCCATGCCTAAGATATATTTTCAGCCCCTAAATCTTTCATATAAGATGTATCAGATAACTAACCCTTAAGTTCCTTAATCATTCTCTTATCATTTCAAATAAACAATATATCATCAACATAAAGGAAACTGATTAGTAATTGATCATTAATAAATTTGACACAAGCACAATGATCTTTTTTTTTTTTGATAAAGTCACGATTTAATGAAATTTAAGCATAAAATATATGTTATAACATTCTTGGTGACTACTACAAACCATACAAAGATCTCTTTAACCTACAAACCTAGTGTTCTTTTCCCTTCACAATAAAATTATCAAGCTATTTCATAAATATTTCCTCATCAAGGTCCCCATATAAGAAAGATTTGTTAACATCCATTTGCTCTACTTCTAGATTAGAAGCAACAAAATTAGATAAAAGCAATCTAATGGAGGTTAGTTTAGCTGCAGGAGAAAAAACCTCACCAAAATCCACTCCCTCAACTTGTGAGTACTTGCTACTAACTAGACCTTGTACCATTCCAACTTACCACCTGCTTTAAATTTCTTCTCAAATATTTATTTGCATCCAATGGATTTTCTCCCCTTACGAAACTCAACTAGATCCCATGTTTTTCATTTGTCTAATGTCTTTATTTCATCTTTCATTTCCACTAACCTAGACTCATTCTCATTCAAAGATAATGCCTCTTTCATAGATCTAGGTTCATTGTCAATATATGATAAAGCAAAAAAACAACAAAAATTAGATGGACTATATCCATACCTATCAATAGGTTGTCTAGTGGATATTCTTTTAGGTATAACAAGATGCTCTACTTGTTCATCTTTAGAATTATCTTCTAATCCTTATTCACCTTCATGTTCATCAAGTTGTTTTAAATGTGCATCTTCTTGAGGTTATTCTACCTATGTATCTTTTTGTAGTTCAACCTTAATATAAAATGCACTATTTTGGTATGTGTTACCTAAGGTTTTTCATCATTATTAAATTCCTTTAGCTCACTAAAAATTACATCCCTATAATATACCATTTTCATTGCTACAAGATCCCAAAGCTTATAAGCCTTAATGTTTTCACCTTAACCCACAAAAACACACTTGTTAGCTTTGAGATCGAGCTTAAAACATTTTTCTTTAGGAACATGAAAATAAGCTTCACTATATATAACCCTACAATGATAAAGTGATGATCATTTACCTATTCATACCTCAAGGGTGTTTTATCCACAAGAGCAAAACTAGGTAACCTATTAACCATATAAAAAGTAGTGTGAATTGCTTCAACCCAAAAATGTTTTTCAAGTTTTGCACTACTCCACATTCTTATAGATTTATCCATTACATTTCTATTCATCCTCTCTACCACTCAATTTTTTTGTGGGGTATATGGAGTTTTTTTTCCCTAACAATTCCTACATGCTTGCAAGACTCATCAAAGAACCTAGAGAGATACTCACCACCTTTATCTATTCTTAAAACCTTTACTTTTCTACCTATTTGTTTCTCAAAATGTGTTTTAAATTCTTTAAATATGGACAAAACAATAGATTTTTCCTTCAAAAGGTAAATCCATGAATATCTAGAATATTCATCAATAAAGGAAATACAATAGCAAGATTTTCCAATTGATGGTACACCCACGAGACCAAATAAATCACTATGAATTGCCTCTAAAACTTGTTTATCTCTAGTACTTCCATATTAAAGTGATACTTTATGTTTCTTTCCATACACATAGTGTTCACAAAAAAAAATTAGAGTAAATTGACAAACCATCAACCATGTTTTTAATTTTTGAGGGGTTTGAGACCCTTTTCACCAATATGACACATATTATGGTGTCATAACTTATATGATACCTAATTATTAGTTGCATTGACAAAATTACAGAAAGTAGAAGCATCAAGTCTAAATAGGGTACCAAACCTATTAACCTTAGCATCAAGTTTAAATAGGGTTCCAAACCTATTACCCTTAGATAAAACTAAATTTCCTTTGCTTAACTTGCAACCACTCTTCTGAAAATTAACATGCACCCACAAATCATTCATTTTAGATATAGAAATTACCTTTTTAGCTAAACTAGGGATGTGTGATGCATCTTTAAGGGTTTTAACCCTTTGAACATTGAAAACCAATTTTACTTCTCTTTTTCCTATGACTTTTTGTGTGCTATTATCTCCAAGGTAAATTTCCGCACCATCATAAGTTGAATATGTTGGAAACCACTCCTTACAAGGATTCATGTGGTTGGATGCACCTGAATCTATTAACCAAGGGTCGTCATAAGTCATATTAGCATAAATAATAAAATTATCAATAGCTTCATCAGTAGAGGAATCGTCATTATTTTTCTTTTTATTCTTCCATTCCTTTTTGAGATGCCCCCACTTACCACAATTCTAAAACCTCAATCTACTCTTACTAGGTATTTTAGACCTTCCCTTGGACTTGGAATGATAATTAGACTTGTTGTTTTCACCCTTCTTTTTTTCATTTCCCTTCTCCTTAGATCTACCTCGTACATGCAATTCATCTTTATACCCATGTGAAGTTCTCCTCCTTATTTCCTCTAAAAATAGAGTTCCAACAAGGGAATCCAACTTCAAATCATCTAAAAAAGAACCATTGATTTAAAAAATAAGATTATCCCAAGATTCAGGCAATAAACATAATAATATAATACACTTGTCCTCCTCATTCATTATTACATTAATTGATTGCAATAGACTAAGAATTAGATTAAATGAATTCAAGTGTTCTAAAATTGAGTTTCCATCATTCATTTTAAGAAAATATAAATTTATTTTTATAAATAACTTGTTAATGAGACTCTTAGTTTGGTAAATCTCTCCTAATGTATTCCATAATTTATATGCAATAGTTTCATTTGAAACATCCAATAAAATAGAATTACGTAAACACAAAAGAATAGTATCATGAACCTTTTTACCAATTTTTTTTTCTTCCAATTTTCATCTCTCATAGTGTCTATTTTCTCCTCTTTATTAACAACAGTCCGTTGATATATTTATTCAAAGAGATTATCCATCTTTAACTTCCAAAGCTTATATCCAACACTATTTAACTCTACAATGTCCAACCTAGCTTAGCTACTTGTGATCTCAAATTTGAAACTACAAGAAAAACAACACACTCCCATTGCAGCAAAAAAACCAATCAAAAACTCCAAGAAAGACATATGATGAACTATAATTGATTGAATGTTTGAATATGTTAAGTTGATGATCATGCAAGGCATTAAATCAGTTAATGTATTATATTGTCATTAATGTCAACTTGATATAATCTATATGGTCATAGACATACTTCCAAAGAGTTCAAAGAACTGAAGAATCAAAGGCTATGATTTCAGTAATGCATATAAGTCAAGTATTCTCAAAGTGACTACATAACCTGATGAAGTGCACACCGATGGACAGAGTAAAAGAGAAAAATCACAGTGTTACCTGACGAGCAAATGCACAACATTACCGACGAGAAAAGTCATAGTGTTTCCCGACGAGCAAAGCATAGTGTAACCCGATGGATAGAATCATAGTGTTGCCCAACGGAAAAGGCAAGGACAGAGATCCCGATGACAACTGAAGTCACACCGATGGAACAGTCAGTTATCACTAATGACTAACTAAAGTGTTGAATGACAGAATAGAGAGTTCATAAATGACAAAATGCTTAGCTGTCAAGAGCTATAAATAGACTTAACTGATACTTATCATTGTTTTAATCGACCAGATAAAGCCGAGAATAAGTAATGGATTTAAAGATTATTTGTCCAGTTAGCAAGAAGATCTCTTTGAGATAAAACTGGAGTTTAATTTAAATCTAATTGGAAATAATTGTGGATCACGCCAAGAATCAAGAAAGCCAAGAAACGAAGAATCATGTCTATAAAGAGACAAACCCAATACATTATGGATTGTGTGGGGTGAAGAGAAAAGAGGGAAGATGCTAAAGAGATTCTGAAGGAGAAGAAAGTCTTCATTCATACCTGATCAACAAGCTGAGGAAAGAGATAGATTCTATAGACACTGACGAATAGTGAGACAACATCAAAGAGCAGTATAATGTGGAGAAAAGGTGTTGAATTGATTATATTGATTAGAGAGGTAATGCACTTACAATAGATCTGAAAATATGCAATTCAAGTTGTATGTGTGATCAAATCATTTAATGTTTCAGCTTAACCATTAAAGCATCAAGTCTCTTAACCGAGCAGGACTTAAACATCTTTTTTAATTGAGATACATCCCAAGGAGTATCAAAAAGTTTGATCATAGAAAGTAGTATTGGATATGCCCGATACCTATTGATAGGCCAAGTGAGTGTTTGATAAATGATGGTATCATTAGATGCCAGATACTAGGTGACAAACTATCTTTTGAATCCTCTAACAAGGTCACACCTAATAGTGTGTTTGTAACCTTTAATAGGGTTGGCTCTTAATCGAGATCACTTTAGAAGAGTGAAAATTTGGGGTACCAGCCCCAGTGGTTTTTACCTTAACAGGGTTTCCATGTTAAAAATCCATGTGTTATGTGTTTATGTTTCATTACTTTACTGTTTTACATTTCACATATGCTATTCAAGATTGATCAGTAAACTCTAGCTATTTATTGTGTTTTGGTAAATGCAAGAATGCTTATCAGTAAACATACATAAGAAGGATTTACAAAGAATTTCGATAAGAAGTAAATTTTTATAAGTATTTCAAGGCATTCATCTTGTAGGACTGAGTATAAATGAAAGCTTAAATGTGGTAATAAGTTTTAAGGGTTGATTTAAGGATTAATTTTTGAGGCCAGTGATTCAACCCCCCCTCTCAGTTATTACTAACAATTGGTATCAGAGCTTTTGTGCTTAAAAAGGAAGGTTTCAAGACCTAAGATAAAGATCGCAATATAAACAGATGATATGTGCCCAAGTTGAACAAAGACAAGTTTGCTTTGTGGCAGAGCAGAACAAGACTCCACTTATTAGGCATTGGAAATGACGTTACTCAATACTTAGCTACTGAATATGTGTTTCCCACAAGAGCACCCACAGTTGAACAAATGAGAGAGAAGCATGAGCACAACTACATGATGATACAGCTTGCTTCCTCACTCTCCGATGCTGAATTTGAAGATGTCAAAACCTGCAAGACTGCAAAGTAGATGTGGGACAAATTGATGCTTGTACATGGTGGTGACAAGAATGTTTTGAGAGCCAAGGAAGAAAGCCTTAGAGGAAAGTTTGATGATCTCAAAATGAAAGAAGGTGAAAAAATCACACAGTACAGCACAAGAATCAAAGAGGTAGTCAACGCAATCTGAGGATTTGGAGGTGTACTAGAAGAAGATACAGTGGTAAGTAAAATTCTAAGAACCTTACTTCATACTTATGCTATTAGAGTATTTTCCATACATGAAATGAGAGCAGTAGAAAATAGCAATGTTACTCTAGATAGTTTGATTGGAAGACTGATTTCATTTGAGATGAACAACTTTGATAATAGTGTCTTACCAAACATAGAGTCTGCATTAAAGTCTTGTTTAATAATAAGTAAATCAAGTCATAAACACACTATAAGAAAAGATAGTGATAGTGAAAGTGAAGAAGAAGATCTTGATGAAATTGAAGCACTTATGGAAAGAAGAATGTAGAGGGGTAAAGGTAAATTACCACTTGTTTGTTTTAATTGTAAGGAGATTGGACACTTTGCTGCAAGATGTCCTAATAGAAGAAAAGATGATAGAATTAATGATAGGTCATTTGAAAAGAAGTATGACAAAGGTGATTACAGAAGCAACTGACAATAAGAAAGAAGAGATACCTGAGACTACAAAGACAAAGGAAAGAAGGCTAGTTACCTAGCTAAATGCAAATATGAAGATACTGACACCGAATCTAATGAAGACATCGAGATGGTGTTTGTAGCAGTAAAAGATGATTCAGATGATGATGAAGAAAGGTATGTTGAAACCGCACTCATATCTAAAGTTAGTAAAAATGATGTTTGGATCATAGATAGTGGTTGCACTCACCATATGACCGGTGACAAGCAAAAGTCTGAGACTTTTGAATACTACAATAGTGGATCAATAAGAATGGGTAATGATACACCTTGTCTAGTTGAGTGTAGAGGAACTATAATGTTGAATAACTTGATAAAATGTAAAAATACTTGTTGGGTGAAAGGATTGAATTATAATCTATTGAGTGTTTCTCAGTTGAATAATTCAGGTCATAGAGTAGCATTTAAAAATAATAAGGAAAAGATCTTCAATGAATCGAGAAATCTGATTGGTACCGGTGAGCAGAAAAAGGTAACTTATTCTATCTGAATGATACTGACACCACTTGCTTAATTTCTAGACACAAAGACATATGGTTATGGCACAAAATATTTTCATGTGAACTTTGACAACATGATAAAGATAAGCAAAAAGAGAAATGTAAGAGGTTTACCGATGATGGTTAAGCCTGACAATATCATGTGTAAGAATTGTCAAAAAGGTAAGATGATAAAGTCTAGTTTCAAAAGAAAAACCCATACATTTGATGCCATTATAGAATTAGTCCATACTCATTTATGTGGACCCATGAGGACAAAGAGTTATTATGGAGGTATATATTTTATTCTCTTTGTTGATGATTACTCTAGAATGATGACAATAATGATTCTAAAAGATAAATCTGAAGCATTCAAGATGTTTAAATGGTACACGGAAATGGTTGAGAAATAAAGTGGTAAAGAATTGAAATGCTTAAGGTCAGATAGAAGAGGGGAAT
The DNA here is from genome assembly GCA_018584345.1 of Thuja plicata. Classification (NCBI taxonomy): domain Eukaryota; kingdom Viridiplantae; phylum Streptophyta; class Pinopsida; order Cupressales; family Cupressaceae; genus Thuja; species Thuja plicata. The sequence continues at coordinate 817,484 of MU225737.1, read as the reverse complement.
TTATTTAAGATGAATTCACTAACTTTTGTAATGAGCATGGAATCAAAAGACAGGTCTCTACACCGAGAACACCATAGAAAAATGGAATTGCTGAAAGAAGGAACAAATCCATAGTTGATTGTGCAAGGACACTAATGATAGAGAAAGGAATCACCCAAATATTCTAGAGGGAAGCTGTCAGTACTGCTGTTTACACATTGAACAGAGTATAATTGAAGACAGACACCAAGAAGATACCTTATGAGCTATGGTATGGATACACACCCAATGTGAGTTATTTCAAAATTTTTGGTAGTCAATGTTATATCTTAAAAGATGATAGAAATGGAAAACTTGACTCCAAGAGTGATGAAGGAATCTTTCTAGGGTATTCTACCAAGAGAAAGGCTTATAAATGTCTCAAAAAAGCCTCTAACAAAATTGTTGAAAGTGCAAATGTAAAGATAGATGAATTTACAGAGAAGAATGAAAAGGAAAGCACAAAAGAACCAGAGGAATACAATAGGTTTGTTTATAATGAAGAAATTGACACTCTACTTGACCAATAATGTAGAGCTCCCGAGCAACAAATCATTGCACCCGAGCATTAGGTTGTAAATACTGACGATCAGGATATTGCTCAAAATCATGGAGAACAAAACGAGGGACAAAATGATGATCAAGCTGATAGACAAAGAGCTGAACCTGTACTTGCCAGATATGTGAGAAGGAACCATTCACAAAACTAGATCATAGGAGATAAGAAAGCTGGTATGAGAACCAGAAGTAAGTCTCTTAATACAAGATGTCTTATTTGTGATTATGAGCCAAAATTTGTCAATGTTGCACTTGATAATGATGAATGGATTAGTGTTATGAATGAGGAATTTGAGAAGATAGAGAAAAACAAGACATGGAAACTTGTACCAAGACTAGATGACAAGAATGTCATCGGTACAAAATGGATATTCAGGAATAAACTGAATGAGAATGGAGAAGCCACCAGAAATAAAGTAAGACTAGTATGCAAGTGGTATGCACAAGAAGAAGGGATTGACTATGGAGAAACCTTTGCATCCATTGCTAGGCTAGAAGGAGTAAGAATATTAATTGCTTATGCTGCATATAAAGGATTCAAGGTATATCAAATGGATGTCAAGTCTGCATTCGTAAATGGAATACTTGAAGAAGAGGCATACATTGAAAAACCATAAGGGTTTGTTGATCTAGACAAGAGGGACATGGTATGTAGATTAAAAAAATCCCTGTATGGATTGAAACAAGTACCCCGAGCCTGGTATGAAAGAATTCATTCCTATCTTATAAGTATTGGATTTGTAAGGACTAGTGAAAACAATAATCTTTATTTGAAGGGAGATACTAATGCTAACATTTTAATTTCTGAGATATTTGTTGATGACATCATATTTGGAGGCAATGATATGCTATGAAAATCATTTGCAAATAATATGAGAAAAGAGTTTGAGATGTCTATGTTTAGAGAGATCAAGTTCTTTCTTGGTCTACAACTCATGCAACAAGATGAAGGTATTTTCATTACACAATCCAAAAACATCGAGGAAGTGCTGAAAATATTCAAGATGGAAGAGTCCAAACCAGTTGGAACACCAATGACAACTACATGTAAGTTGACAAAGGAGGAAAAGTCAACAGAGGTAAATCAAACTTTGTACAGATCTATGATTGGAAAACTCATGTATGTTGTACATACTAGACTAGATATTGCACATGTAGTAGGAATAGTTGCAAGATTATTTGCTAATCCTAGAGAATCACATATGACTACTGTGAAAAGAATCCTAAGATATCTGAAGAATATCAAGGAATATAGATTATGGTATAGAAGAGAAGGAAAATTTGAACTTAAGGTCTTTACCGACACTAATTGGGCTAGAAATATTGATGACCGGAAGAGCACAACTAGAGGAGCATTCTTTATGGGTGACAGACTTATCACATGGATTAGCAAGAAGCAAGGAAGCATCTCTTAGTCTACTGTAGAAGTAGAGTATGTTGCTGCTACTACAAATTGCTCAAATATTGCATGGATCAAATAGTTATTGGAAGGTATGCATACGAAAATTATTGAACCATTAATTATCTATTGTGATAATACCAGTGCAATAAACATTTCCAAGAATCTAGTCATGCATGCTAAAACAAAGCATATTGCCATCAAGTATCATTATTTGAGAGAACAAGTTCAAGAAAAGGAGGTGATACTTGAGTATGTGCAATCTAAAGAACAATTGGCTGATATCTTCACCAAGCCACTGCCCAAGGATGCATTTGAGTACTTGAGAAAGAGAATAGGGGTTAGATCCTTGTCTACTGGTTATTAAGATAACTAGAAGGCTGCATCACCCTATATATTATCAAAATATTATTCATGTTGATGCAAGCAGAGAGATGGACTTCAAAGATAAATCTATACACAACAAGGCATTTATCTACTCCGAGTACCAGAGTTATTGTATTGCCTATGGATTAGGAAACTCAAGGAATACATTATGGATAGAAAGGATTTGTTTGGCATTATTGTCAAAAATATTTGTTTGGCATTGCTATCAAAGGGACAAATTATACCCATTATCACTCAATCATCACTCAATCATTTCAGAGAGAGGTTATATCCATGGGAGAGACTATACATCAGCGAGAGATTATATATCCAAAGGGAGAGATGTAACAAGAAAGGGAGAGTACATAAGAGAAAGAAAGATTCTACATCTATCCAGTAAAGGGATTGAAGACAGAAAGAAAGCTGCAAGAATCAAATCTAAGCTTATAAGAGCTTATCGACGACCTTATATTTGTATCAGTTATAGTATATAAGATTGGTAGTTTGATGGACTTTAAATGTTATATTTCATATTGCATTAGTAATAATATAGTGTGATAATGTAGTGTGTTTCCATCAATGCCAAAGGGAGAGATTGATGAACTATAACTGATTGAATGTTTGGAGATGTTAAGTTGATGATCATGCAAAGTATTAAGTCAGTTAATGTATTGTATTTTCATTGATGTCAACTTGAATAATATGTATGGTCATAGACATACTACCAATGACTTCAAAGAATCGATGAATCAAAGGCTATGCTTTTAGTAATGCATATAAGTCAAGTATTCACAATGTGACTACATAATCGGATGGAGTGCACACCGATGGATAGAGTAAAAGAGCAAAGTCACAATGCTACCTGATGAACAAATGCACAACATTACCAACAAGAAAAGTCATAGTGTTTCCTGACAAACAAAGCACAGTGTAACCCGACAGATAGAATCACAGTGTTTCCTGACGAAAAAGACAAGGATGGAGATCCTGATGAAAACTAAAGTCACACTGATGGAATAGTCAGTTATCATCGATGACTAACTAAAGTGTTGACCGATAGAACATAGAGTTCAGAAATGATAAAATGCTTAGCTGTCTAGAGCTATAAATAGACTTAACTGATACTTATCATTGTTTTAATCGACCAGATAAAGTCGAGGATAAGTAATGGACTTAAAGATGCTTTGTCTAGTTGGCAAGAAGATCTCTTTGAGATAAAACTGGAGTTTTCTTTAAATCTAATTGGAAAGAATTGTGGATCACACCAAGAATCAAGAAAGCCAAGAAATGGTGAATCATGTCTATAAAGAGACAAAACTAATACATTACGAATTATGTGGGGTGAAGAGAAAAGAGGGAAGATGCTAAAGATATTTTGAAGGAGAAGAAAGTCTTCATTTAGACCTAATCAACAAGCTGAGGAAAGAGCTAGATTCTACAGACACCGACAAATAGTGAGACAACATCAAAGAGAAGAACAGTGTGGAGCAAAGGTATTGAATTGATTATATTGATCAGAGAGGTAATGCACTTACAATAGATCTGAAAATCTGCAATTCAAGTTGTATGTGTGAACAAATCATTTAATGTTTCAGTTTAACCATTGAAGCATCAAGTCTGTTAATCGAGTAGGACATAAAAGTCTTTTGTAATTGAGATACATCCCAAGGAGTATCAAAAAGTTTGATCATAGAAAGTAGCATTGGATATGCCCGATACCTATTGACAGGACAAGTGAGTGTTTGATCAAGGATGGTAGCATTAGATGCCAGATACTAGGTGAAAAACTATCTTTTAAATCCTCTAACAAGGTCACACCTAATAGTGTGTTTGTAACCTTTAACAGAGTTGGCTCTTAACTGAGCTCACTTCAGAAGAGTGAAAATTTGGGGAACCGGTCCCAGTGGTTTTTCCCTTAATAGGGTTTCCACATTAAAAATCCATGTGTTATGTGTTTATGTTTCATTACTTTACTATTTTACATTTCACATATGCTATTCAGGATTGATCGGATACTCTAACTATTTACTGTGTTTCGGTAAATCTAAGACTGCTTATCGGTAAACATACAGAAGAAGGATTTACAAAGCATTCCAACAAGTAGTAAATTGTTATAAGTATTTCAAGGCATTCATCTTGTAAGACTGAGTATAACTAAAAGCTTAAAAGTGGTAATAAGTTTTAAGGGTTGATTTAAGGATTAATTTTTGAGGCCACTGATTCACCCCCCCTCTCAGTTATTACTGACAACACCCCCTTCTCTAATCAAGCCCACCTGGCTCTGATATCAAATGTTGAAAATCAGGCTAAAACATATACCAAAAAATATGGTAATAATTATTGCAACCAAATAAATAGATAATAATTAAAGTATGATGAATATTGATAGAAAACTAGATGCAAACCATAACTCAAGAAATTATGTGGAGAAATCCTTATAGGAAAAAAAATTGATACCCAAAGAAATCCAAGTCTTGTATTAATCCTTCAACTGAGTTACATCAATACAACTTCTCTTTCCGAATTACTCCAACACTTCACTGCTTCAAAAATCAATGAATTACATATTTATGCTTCAACTCGAACAATAAATATATAGGCAAGATATAAAACACAAAACACAAATGTTTTTTAAAACCATTTAAGCATAATCACAAAATAGAAACCTTTCTCTTTCAACTTGTGATCTTATCCGACTTTTGAAAGATATTCCTTATTTTCTCAAAGATTTTATTTAACTTCCCCTTTTTCCACGCTCTTTCTATTTTTACAACTAAAAAAACACCTTACAAGTTGTCATAGCTGATTTTAGCAACTTTCATGACAACTAAAAGATAATTACAAATTGTCAATAAATTTTAGTAAAACAAAAGTTGAGACATTTTTCCAACACAAACATCATGTCTATGAACTACTTTGTAGCTTATATTCCAGAGAGAAAGAAAGTGGTGATACCTATTTACCAAGTTGTGTACTTTTTGCTGCTATATAACATGTTCCAACTACATAAACCTCAACCTTATTGATGTTGTTCTATAGGATACTGGCATTGTCATCCTATAGAAGCCCATGTAGCCCATAATTCCAATTCCACCCCACACCATTCTTCCAAAATACACCCATAAAAGGCCTACATATCATCAGTAGTTTAATTGCTACCATTGTTATTAAATTTTGTCACTGTAACTTGCTAGAGCTTATGCTCGCTTTAATTTGCACACAATATCAAGATTGAACTATCCTATCTAAGAACATAAATTGATGTTTGGGGATTTGATTATTTTTAGTAAAAATCCATACCCAGTGTGGACATTGTGTTCTTAATCATAAATAGAAACTCAATGTACCATCCACAACCTAAAATGTTTGAATAATTCGGCCATTACACTTAGAAAAATGTAGATGGATTGGGTTTGGTACAATGGACATTTCCTAATATTTAGCCAATATAGGTAATTTGAATTGAATGATAGAATATATACCCACTTACCAAATTGTTAAGAAAGGTGAATTCTGAATGGTACTTTGTTTGACAAAAGGAACCTTAGGAAACAACCCTCGGAAAGGTTTTCTCATATCGTACATGTCACTTTAACAGATGAAAACAAATGCATTAATAGAGTTGAGTGTTTTAGAAGTTGGATTTATATTTATTTTTTAATAATAAATAGGTTAATTTTCTTATTGGAATAAAAAAAGTTATGAAAAAATATAGATAAATTAGTAGCAATGGTAGGGAGAGCCTATCATTGTTGTCCAAATAATAAATCCCGATAAAAAAGTATATTTAAAAACATTTATAGCTGTTGAAAGCAAAGGATTTGTAGTCCACAAAGGACAATATGAAGGTATGAAGAACAACAAACCAGACACAAAACAACAAATAGACATTTTGATCCTTGGTTATCATTCTTTATTACCTTCATTTTCATTAGAAGTTGGATTTAAATATTTAAGTGTCTTATAAAGTGGGAGTAGTTATTTTTATAATATTGAAATAAAATTAGTGGTTATCATGAAGGCAAGTAACATGATATAGTCATTTAAAGATAAGTGATTAATATACTGATGTACTAGAAATTTATTTAATTATAATTATTTGGTGAAAATTATAATATTTAGTGCTGACATTTTGGTTAATTTTAATTTATACTTGGTACAATTGAAGTTGGGAATAGTTGTTATAATAAGTAATACATTGATTAGATTATTTTAAAATTGGGATTGAAATATATAGAAGTTGAAATTGAGTTTGTCAAGTTGAGATTTGTAATGATTTTGTCTACTTGATTGATTAAATGATTTTAAATTTGAATTTGTCCAACTCAGAATTGTGATGAATTTGTCTATTTGATTGATTAAAAGATTCCAAGTTTGATAGATATACAGAGTCAAAGTGTACTTGAAGTTGCCTTTGTGGTGAAAAAAGGATTTGAAATATAAATATTAGATAAATATGACATGAAAATATTTGGTCTTAAATTAGTATAATATTTTTTTATTTGATAATAATTTAATTTGTGTGTTTTAAATTATTGATAGAGTTGTTATGTTAATCATAATTGTAATATAATCATAGTTATAATGTGTTTTGAACTATAATAAATAATATTAATTAGGATTATAACTATGGTGTAGTTAATCATTGTCAAATTAGGGTTATAATTGATTATTTTACAAGAAGTACTCTTTGGTATAATTGAAGTTGAATTTGTTGATTTGAAAAATATTGGAATTCTTGTCTATCTAAATACAAAATAAAAATTAGATTTCTAGTTGAAAATTTTGTTATATAAAGTTTATTGGTGAAATAAAAATAATTTCAATACTTTGATAATGTGAATTATATTTTATACTAGATTATTAGATACACAATCCTGCCCTTTTAGTAATGTAATTTAATGATTAAATTGTTCTAACCAAAATTATTGCCTAATATTAATTTTCACCTTAATCCTAATTATAATGTTATAAAAATTATATAAATTGGAATATAATTATAATTTAATTATTATATAATTAAGGCTATAATCAATTATTTGATTATACTTGATGAACTACAACTGATTGTATGTTTGAAGTCATTGAGTTGATGATCAACCGAGTTACTAATGTGATGATAGACATTAATAAGTTAATGTAATGTCATTGATGTCAACTTGTTTGAGTATCATCGTGGTAAAAAACATCTATTATGGATTGAAGATCTGGAATAAACAAAGTTTATGCAATCGGTAATTGAAGAATTCTGTATGCACCGAGTCAGAACAAAGGACACCGAGAAAACATAGTGTATGCCAAGTTTAGTGTTAACTGAGCTAGGTATCACCGATGCATCATGGTATTGATCGAGTAATATAAATCAAAGGCCGACTAAAATGATGAGCTGACATTTGTTTATGATTTTGAGGTAATTGATAAGGTTTGTTATGTTGATCAAACAACTATGAAAATTCAAGATGATCATACGAAGGAGATTGAAACATGTTTTAAACACAATTGCCGAGGAAGGATTAAGCAGAAAAATCAATAATGGAGATTAAGCGGCAAAATCTAAGGATGAAAATTAAATGAGTTATGATGTCTATATAAGAGACAAGAGATTTATTATAAATTAATACATGCATACATGCAAAGGTGCACATGCATATTGCTGAAGAGATTAACTTTATGCATGACTGATCAAACTAGTTGAAGACAGAATCAGGCATTTCTGCAGACATTACCGAGCGACATAAAAGAGTATTTACTAAGAAGAACAAAGTATGAAGAATTAAAGGGACTGCAGTGATTATTGATCAAAGGTATTATGTACTTAGAATAGATCTAAAAATTTGCAAATAGAGTTGTATTTGAGTTAGATCATCACTGTATCAGTTTAACCATTGTTATAGAAAAATCTCTTAATCGAGTAGGACTTAACAATCTTTATTATGATATTCAATGAATGTTGATTGTTTTCTTGTTGACCCCATAGTTAATGATTGGTCAAGGGAGAACTGTTAGTGATAAATACTCTAATAGTGTGCATTGTAACCTTTAACAGGGTCTAACAGTGTGCATTGTAACCTTTAACAGGGTTGGCTCTTCACTGAGCTCACTTCAGAAGAGTGAATTATTTTGGGTTACCGGTCCCAAGTGGTTTTTCCCTTAGTAGGGTTTCCATGTTAAAAATATGTGTTAATGTGTATGGTTGTGTTGGATTGTTATTTTTCTCTACATGTTACTTTATATTCATTGATTGGTAATCACAGTATTGATTTACTTCTACTTGGTAGATGAGTTTGTAGATGAGTTGAGATCAGAGTTTATATTTCACCGAGTTGGTTTATATGTTTGAAATTGTTGTTATATACATCTGGGATTATTTGGGACTGTAGGATAACTGGAACTAACTGATTCACCCCCATCTCAGTTATCTAACAATTGGTATTAGAGCATACAATGCTTAGAAGGAAAGTTTTCAAGGAATTCAGCTAAAGATCACAAGATGTATAAGAAAGATGTGCCTAAGATGAACAAGGACAACTTCTCAACATGGAAGAGTAGAATAAGACTATATCTACCAGGGATTAGAAATGATGTAATAGAATACTTGGATACTGAGTTCACCTTACCTATTGGGCCTTTGACTATTGATCAATTGAGAGAAAGACATGAACACAATACAATGATGATAGAGCTTGCTTCTTCACTATTTGATGCTGAATTTGAGGATATCAAGAAATGTACATCAACCAAGTAGATGTGGACCAACTTACATTAGTTCATGGAGGAGATGTAAATGTGCAAAGAGCTAAAGCTGAAAGTCTTAGAGGAAAGTTTGATGACATGAGAATTAAGGAAGGAGAAAACATATCACAGTATAGTAATTGAATCAAGGAGGTTGTGAATGCTATTCGTGGAGCAGGTGGAGTTATTGATGAAGACACTATTGTAAGTAAGATTATCAGAACTTTATTGCCTATTTATGCTATTAGAGTATCTGCAATACATGAAATGAGAGAAAAATCTAGAAATAATATCACAATTGATAGTCTAGTCGGTAGACTGATTTCATTTTATTTGAACAATTTTGACAACAATATTGTTCCTACTGTTGAGTTTGCATTTATGTCATCTCTGAAAATTAGTAAATATGGTAACAAGCACATGATAATAAATGGTAGTGATAGTGACAGTGATGAGATAGAACTTGATGAACTTGAAGCATTAATGGATAGAATATTTCATAAAGGTAAAGGAAGATATAAAGTTAAACTACCTTTGGTATGCTTTAATTGTAAAGAAATTGGACACCTTGCTGCAAGATGCCCCAACAAGAAAAATGATGAAAGAAACAATGAAAGATCTAATGATAGAAATGATGATCAAGAATATAGAAGCAACCAACAGTATGAAATAAGAGGTAACCAAGATTACAAAGACAAAGGCAAGAAGGCATGTTACCTTGTTGAAAATAAAGATGAAGACACCGATACTAAAACTGATGAAGATATTGAGACAGTGTTTGTAGCTATGAAAGAAGATTCAAAATAAGATGAAAGGTATGTTGAAACATCACTTATTTCTAAAGTTAGAAATAATGATATTTGGGTTATTAATAGTGGCTGTACTCATCATATGACTGGAGATAAAGAAAAAATTGAATTTCTTGAGCATTATAATGGTGGATCTGTTAGAATGGGAAATAATACACCTTGTTGAGTGAAAGGAAAAGGAACTATATTGCTGAACAATATGATCAAATGTGAGAATGCATATTGGGTGAAAGGAATTAATTATAATATGTTGAGTGTTTCATAGTTAAATAACACAGGTAACCAAGTTGCATTTGAGAACGGAAAAGCTAAAATCTATGATGAAGCAGGAAAGTTGATTAACACTGGGGAACAATCAAAAGGTAATCTATTCTATCTTGGCACTGCTAAAACTACTTGTTTGATGGCTATAAATGAAGATGTGTGGTTGTGACATAAGAGGTTATGTCATGTGAATTTTGACGACATGGTTAAGATCAGTAAAAAGAGGAAAGTAAGAGGCTTACTGAGCATATCTAAACGTGACCATGTTATGTGCAAGAATTGTCAAATGGGAAAATGTCAAAATATAGTTTTAAGAGATTTTTTTTTCATCTAATGTTATTCTAGAACTGGTACATACTAAATTATGTGGACCTATGAGAACACAAAGTTTTTGATTATGGTAAAAGCAGGTTTTGAAGGGAACCCCGAAACCCTTTAACAAAACAAAGAGAGAAAAGGCTAAAAAAGCCCCACAAGCAACAGACTGACCCAAAGATGGGAACAATCAACAGAGGGTCAAAACCCAGAATTATCAACAATTACAACCATGAAAAAAAGTACAAAAGAACAGTTGGAAAGAAAACAGAGAAGAAACCCGCCAGCAGCAAAGTCAGAGCAAAGATTTCAGAAGGCATTCAGAGTCCATCAGCTGACTCTTCATAGTCGTCACATTCTCTCTCAGCTTTTGGAGGTCCGGATCATCATTCTTCTGCACCTTAGATCTAGTGCGAGTTCCAGGTCCCGAGTGCTGGGAGGAAACAGGGTGATCAACATTGTCTTTATTGTTTTCCAGCCAATTTCTCAGAGAAATCAGATTCTCGAGCGTGGCCTTCATTCCAGTGTTTACCAGCGTGAGCAAGTGTTTCAACATTTCTTCATTCCCATTAATTTTCTTCTGAATGGGAATCATTGCTGCTTCAACATCATTTCTAATTTTTTCCTCAACATCATCATTAACAGAAGCATTGGGATTTTGGGAGATATCATTCCTGATTATATTTATGGTTTCCTCAATCATGGAGCTCTTGTTCTCCAATTTAATGCATCTATTTTTGAGCTCCACCAGATCAGATTGAACCCACTTATCCAAATTATAACTGTATATAGACTTATTTTTTGCTAATTCCA
>MU225737.1:782942-799443 GCA_018584345.1 Thuja plicata | reverse complement strand
TTCCCAAATAACCATGGGCCTCCACACAGAACTGCAGAAAGATCTTCAGAACTAGAAAATTCAAACGTGAAAAATCCTTTTGGAAGAGCTGCTATATCAACTTGACCTTTTAATCTCCATTTCCTTGTAGCAAAAGCCCTTACGATATCTATGTTTGGCCTTGGCCCCAAAAATTTCCCTATAAGCATGTTCTTCATAAGGGCTATAGTATGATCTATCAGAGAGTCAGGCAGAGAAATGCTAAAAAGACCCTTCTCAGGAATGGACGTATTGTCAACTAAAGGAAAGGAATATTTTCCAGTGGGTTTCACTCCAAAAAGAGAAGACCAATTTCCATTAGCTTTATTCTTACCTAAAGGTTGTCCATCATTAGCTTCAAAAGACTTACCTTCACTATCTTTTATCTTTAGTACATCTTCGGGGATTTGGAATCTTGATAGAGGGGATACCGCCCTTGTCTCTTTTGTGGAGCCCTCCCCAGCAGCAACTTTTTCCTTTTCCTGACTCGCTGGCACGGGTAACATCTAAGCATTGCCAGGAAACACTTTCCCGCTCGTTTCATTTTTCAAAATGTCTTATTTTCCTCCTTCTCGAGGGCGTTGATGGTCTGAATCTTTTTCTCCTTCCCCTTCGTTATCTCCTTCCTTGAAGCTCTTGCTACCTTCTGCAAGATTCGACTGCACTCCTCCATCCACAGATTTCCCGCCCTTAGGGGAATTCAAATTCCCTCCAGCCCGCTGATCTCCTCCGCTCCCGCTCATGCTTCCTAGAACTCAAAGTTATTATGGTGATAGATAGTTTATTTTATTTGTTAATGACTATTCTAGAATGATGACTGCCATGTTATTAAAAGAAAAATCTGAAACATTTAAGATGTTCAAATGGTACAAAGATAAAGTGGAAAAAGAAAGTGGCAAAGAACTAAAATGTTTAAGATTAGACAGAGGAGGAGAATTTATTTTTGATGATTTCACTAACTTCTGTAATGAGCATGGAATTAAGAGACATGTTTCTACACCAAGGACACCAAAACAGAATGAGATTGCTGAAAGGAGAAATAGATCTATTGTGGATTGTGCCAGAACATTGATGATTGAAAAGAGTTTCACACAAGTTTACTAGAGGGAAGCTATTAGTACTACTATATACACATTGAAATGAGTACAACTAAAGAAAGATTCAAACAAGACACCTTATGAGTTATGGTATGGTTACACACCTAATGTGAGTTACTTTAGAATATTTAGAAGTCAATGTTATATTCTAAAAGATGATAGAAATGATAATTTTGATTCAAAAGGTGATGAAGGAATATTTTTAGGATATTCTACTAAGAGTAAAGCTTATAAATGTTTGAACAAGTCTTCTAACAAGACCGTTGAAAGTGAAAATGTAAGAGCTGATGAATTTACTGAGAAGAATGATGCTAAAAGTAAAAGAGAACCTGAAGACTATAATAGATTTGTCTATAATGAAGATCCTAATACTTTTCCTGGCCAAATGCCTAAAATTACTGAGTAACAGGGTGATGTTACCGAGCATCCAGATGCACCAATAGAGAATCTAGAAGAAATTGCAACTAGAGATCATGATCATACATCAACTGGAGAATACAATGAAGAACAAACAACTGAACCTATACTTGCAAAATATGTAAGAAGATATCATCCAAAAAATCATATTATTGGAGACAGAAGAGTTGGCATGATGAAATGAAGTAAGTTGAATGATAACACATGATTGATTTGTGAATTTGAACCAAAAATTGTTAGAAATGCAGTTTCAAATGATGAATAGATCCAGGAAATGAATGAAGAAATTAAGCAGATACAGAAGAACAAAACATGGACATTGGTACCGAGACCGAGTGATAAGAATGTAATTGGCACCAAATGGATATTCAAAAACAAGTTGAATGAGAATGGAGATGTTACATGAAACAAGGCAAGACTAGTATGTAAAGGGAATGCACAAGAAGAAGGTATTGACTATGGAGAAACTTTTGCACCCGTTGCTATAATTCAAGGAGTTAGAATATTGCTTGCTTATGCTACTTATAAATGATTTAAAGTATATTAGATGGATGTTAAATCTGCATTTCTAAATGGGATACTGGAAGAAGAGGTATACATTGAACAACCTGAAGGTTTTTTTGATCCTAATTAGACAAATATGGTATGTAAGTTACACAAAGCCTTGTATGGACTGAAACAAGCACCGAGAGCATGGTATGAAAGACTACACTCCTATCTTATTAGTATTGGATTTTTTAGAACAAGTGTTAACAACAACTTGTACTTGAAAGGAGACACTACTGATAAGATTCTAATTGCTGAAATTTTTGTTGATGATATTATATTTGGAGGTAATGATAACTTATGCAAATCATTCATTGATGAAATGAGAAAAGAATTTGAAATTTCAATGTTTGGAGAGATCAAATTTTTCTTGGCTTGCAATTTTTACAACAGAATGCAGGCATATACAGTACTCAATCAAAGTACATCAAGGAAGTACTAAGGACATTCATAATGGAAGATTCAATACCATTTGGTACACCTATGTTCAAAGGATACAAATTGACAAAAGAAGATCAGATAATCAAGGTAAATCAGACATTGTATCGATCTATAATTGGAAAATTTATGTATGGTGTACACACAAGACCATATATTGCACACACAGTTGGCATTGTAGCAAGATTTTAAGATAATCCTAAAAAATCACATATGACTGCTGTAAAGAGAATTTTTAGATATCTGAAGACACTGAAGATTATGGATTTTGGTACAAGACATATGGCAAGTTTGAACTGAAAGTTTATACAGATGTTGATTGGGCTTGGAACATTGATGATAGAAAGAGCACTACTAGTGGAGCATTATTTATGGGAGAAAGATTAGTTACTTGGATCAATAAGAAACAAGGATGCATATCCCAGTCAACTGCAGAAGCAGAATATGTTCCTGCTACTATAAATTGTTCAAAGATTGCATGTATAAAACAAATTTTGAAAGGTATGAGTGAAGAGATCACTGACCCGGTGATAACTATTGTGACAATACTAGTGCAATTAATATTTCTAAAAATATGGTGATGCATGAAAAAAAAAACCATATATCTATAAAGTATCACTACTTGAGGGAACATGTACAAGAAAAAAAAGTAACATAGGAATATGTTCAATCCAAAGAACAATTGGCTGACATATTCTCTAAACCCTTACCAAAGGATACATTTGAGTACTTAAGGAATAGACTAGGGGTTCATCCCTTGTCTATCGGTCACTAAGATGACTAGGAGGTTGCATCAACCTATATTTTATGATAATATCACTCATGTTGATGCAAAATGAGAATTGGACCAACATTGCATATCAGTATAGTTCAAGGTACATGATCTGAACCGCAAACCAAAGATATTTTTTGGCTATTGAAGAGCTATATATTTTATTTTTAGCATTGTTGTCAAAGGGAGAGATGATTCAATGAAATATCTATCCACTGCAAGGGATAAAAAGGAGAAAAGAGAAAGGGAGAGAAATGAAATATCTATCTACAGAGAGAGAAGAAAAAATGAGTCAAATCTACAGGGAGAGTCTGCATGGTGAGTTTTTAATGTTGTGAAGTGATTAAACACATTATATGTACAAACTAGGGAGAGCTACAAACATTTTGCATATAGTTTTAGAACTAAAGTTTGGTATTCTATGGCATTTTCATATTTCATATTTCATATTTCATATTTCATATTTCATATTTCATATTTCATATTGTGTTAGAATCAATGCCAAAGGGAGAGATTGATGAACTACAAGTGAATGTATGTTTGAATTCATTGAGTTGATGATCAACCGAGTTACTAATGTGATGATAGACATTAATCATTTAATGTATTGTCATTGATGTTAACTTGTTTGAGTATCATCATGGTAACAAACATCTATTATGGATTGAAGATCTGGAATAAACAAAGTTTATGTGGTCGGTAATTGAAGAGTTATGTATACATTGAGTCAGAACAAAGGACACCAAGAAAACATAGTGTATACCAAGTTTAGTGTTAGCCGAGCTAGGTATCACTGACGCATCATGGTATTGATCGAGTAATATAAACCAAAGGCCGACTAAAATGATGAGCTGACATTTGTTTATGATTTTGAGGTAATTGATAAGGTTTATGATGTTGATCAAAAAACTACGAAAATTAAAGATGATCGGATGAAGGAGATTTAAACGTGTTTTAAATACAACTACTGAGGAAGGATTAAGTAGAAAAATCAATAATGGAGATTAAGCGGCAAAATCTAAGGATGGAAATTAAATGAGTTATGATGTCTATATAAGAGACAAGAGATTTATTATGAATTAATACATGCATACATGAAAAGGCGCACATGCATATTGCTAAAGAGATTAAATTCATTCATGACTAATCAAACTGGTTGAAGACAAAACCGAGCATTTCTGTAGACATTACCGAGCGACAGAAAAGAGTATTTATCAAGCAAAATAGAGTATGAAGAATCAGAGGGACTGAAGTCATTATTGATTAGAGGTATTACGTCCTTAGCATAGATATGGAAATATGTAAATAGAGTTGTATTTGAGTCAGATCATTATTGTATTAGTTTAACCATTATTACAGAAAAATCTCTTAACTGAGTAGGAATTAACAATCTTTATTATGACATTTAATGAATGTTGATTATTTTCTTTTTGACCCCATAGTGAATGATTGGTCAAGGGAGAAATGTTAGTGATAAATCCTCTAACCAAGTCACACCTAACAGTGTGCATTGTAACCTTTAACATGGTTGGATCTTCACTGAGCTCACTTCAGAAGAGTGAATTATTTTGGGTTACCGGTCCCAGGTGGTTTTTTCCTTAGCAGGGTTTCCACGTTAAAAATATATGTGTTAATGTGTATGGTTGTGTTGGATTGTTATTTTTCTCTACACATTACTTTATATGCATTGATCGGTAATCAAAATATTGTTTTACTGCTACTCGGTAGATGAGTTTGTAGATGAGTTGAGATCATAGTTTATATTTCACCAAGTTGGTTTATATGTTTGAAATTCTTGTTATATACAACTGGGAGTATTTGGGACTGTAGGATAACTTGAACTAACTGATTCAGCCCCCTCTCAGTTATTTAACAATACTATCCTTATTTAATAATTATTTAGTTAAAATGTTAAAATAATTATAAATTAAAAAAAAATTATTAATTAAAACTATGGTTATATTTGTTAGGATTAACAAATAAATATCTATCAATCGAGTACAAATTGATCAATACAATATAGGAATAAAACAGACACACCAAAATGAAACAAGAAGACATAAGAATTTAATGCGGTTCACCCAATCTTGGGCTATGTCCACTAAACAAAGAATTCAATATTATTATCTGTGCGTGTGAAATTGTGTCAGATACCCACAGCTACAAACACACACTTCAATGAACCATTACGGGGTTAGCTAGTTAGAAAATGAAAAAATTAGAAGACTAAAATGTCCAAGGCTAACCAACATCAGCTCATTGCCTTCTAGTAGGCAGGTTTTTTAATCTTTCTCTCAGGTCATTGCAAGAAATAATGACTACACCAGATCATAAATGAAGGATTTTGAATGAAACTAAATGATTATTCTAAATGAATATGCATATGCAAGATTGATTCTAAAGCTAATTAGATCGATTTTAAGCACCAATATTGAAATGTTTTTGTTCTCTTCAAAGCCCAAATTGAAAATGCTCTAGATTATGAAGTTTGCATGCAACTAAAAAAAAAACAATTAAAAAATCTAAGTAATTGAAACTAAGAATGCAAAATGCTTGAATTCTTGAATGCTAAAAATAGTATAATAATGATAGCTAAAACTGGGATCCTTTGTGAAGGAAATGAAGCTCTCTTTAATAGAAAATCTCTCCCAAAATTCACAGTCGAGATTAGAGAAAATAAGTGGCTCAGATTCGATTTAAGGAAGCACAATCCATGTGCAAGCAATTTGATTGGTCGAAAGATTCAGTCTTTTTGGAAATTCCAAAATTGATTTTCACTTAACAACTTTGTTTCCAAAATGATAAATAGATAAGACTAAGTTAACTCAATAAAACAGATTTGTTTCCAAAAAGAGAAATAATAAATTAATTGAAAAAAGCAAATTTATTTCCAATTCAAAAATTAGTTGATGACATCATATGCATTTTTAAAGATTTAATGCACATTTTAATTCAAAAAATAGTTGATGACATCATATGAATTTTTAAAGATTTAATTGATTTTAAATGCATATTTTGTTTGTATTAATTAATTTAATTCTTTTTTGAATTTTATTGATAATTTAGTAATTTAATTTAATTAATATATTAGAATATCAATTAAATAATTAACTTAAGGTTTATTTTCTAATATATTGTATTTTAGGAATTAATTAATTAATCAAGTATGATAATTAATTAGGACCTAGGATTCAGGTTAGATTAGCTTGAAATTGATGAATTGCCTGTTTGGTTTAGGACTTAGAATTATCAAAATTAGGGTTTCTATATATGAGACTAAGATTAGGGGTCTAGGGTTTAGGTGACCACTTTTGGGTCATTACATTTTCCCCTCTTTGAATTGATGTGCGATCAATGCATTGATTCAAAGACCTCTTAGCGAGAAGACCCATAATAGTTTAATTTGAAGTGATGAAACCATTCTTTTGAAGAAGATCGACTTTGAAATTGGTTGGACGAAGATCGATCAAAAGATATAAAATAGAATGCTCAGTTTGATTCGAAGCAATGAAACTGAACATCTGTCAAGAACTCTTAAACCTTTTGATTGGTTTGAACGAATAACCAGTTTGATTTAAAGTGATGAAACTGATTACCGTTAATAAATTTGATTAGCAAGAAAATTGACTTGATTTGAAGCGATGAAGCCAATTTGATCAATGTATTTGGTTTCAATAATGAATATCCCGTATAAGACCAATCTTGTCTAGTTTCAAGTGTATTCACCACTGTATAAGACCATTGATTAGGTTGCCTTTGATTTTAAGATGATCTCAATTGGATTTGATGCGATGAAGCTGAGATGCCTCAAGCGATGGGGTTTTGATTGAGGATGTGATCAATGGAATATTGATGTCCTGATCCTGCCCCCTCGGGAGCAAAATCAAAATATGGCTAGGTGCCCCAATGATGAGAAGCAATTCAATTGATAACATGATGCAAGAAGAAGTTGATCTGATGAGAAATAGGTCCCAAGTGATTAGGACCAAATATATACTTGATGGGAGGTCTTGGTGACCAAGATTGACTAAAAGTATGATACATGGATTGACTGGAAGAAAAGTAAGAGATATTTCCATTGGTTGGAGTCCAAAAGATTAATTGTGCAAGCGGTCAGCTGTAGTTGACTGAAAAATTTAAATGTCAGATTTCAATATTGATCCTAAAAAATGGAATCAGGACATTCAAATTAGTGAGGGGTGTCATGTTCATGCACAACTGACCACTTGAAAAAATAAAGATTGATCAATAAGAACCTTAGATACTTCACATTGAGAGAGATATCGATATTATGTAGATTTCAACACCATGCCGATGCAGATGCAAGACTAACATGAATGCAACCTAAGGTGTAGTCACTGAACCTTAGCTTTGAAATTTTTCATCATCGAGCATTTTTGGAACATCAAAGTTGATACATTCATTACTGGTGCCACTACAACCATAAGAATATGAATATGACTTTCATTAGATAAGATATGAGAAACTAACATAATCATCGAGGCACAAAAGCCGAGATGACTTGAACGTTGTTTCTAGTTGATGTTACAAGAGTACACCAATATCGAGGCATTCAAAGCCAAGATAACCATGAGTGCGATCTTGCATAAACAAACAAAGAAATAACAGTCAAGGAGATAGTTCCAACCTCATCTTGGCATACAAATAAATATGATCAAGAGATGTGAGGCTTTTCCACCTTAATGTAGGAGCTCTTATCACATACACCCTGTTTATTTGACATTGTAGGATCATCAGGACCACACCAAAAAGAAGTAGACAAAGAAATGATTAATGAAAAATCAATGAAAATATACAACATACACATATAAGTTCACCATACTTCAGCCAACTTCAAAGTTTTTATATGTGTATATGTATGAGGTGTTGAGAGACACTGTCATGCTTGTGAGTGTGATGTGTTTGATTGTTATCAATCTATTGTTTATGTTTGTGGTATCCAATGGGTGTTAAGAAACACAGATGTGTCCAAAGATAGTTGTAAGAAATACTTTTGATTAGGGTGTTGAGAAACACCTATTGTGTCAGTAGCGAGATGTCCTTTAGAATTGACAAGATTATTGAATCTGGTGTAATCCAAAGATGTGATCTGATGTGGGGACCCATGCCCCATGGTAAAGAAATATGATTGTAATGAATGACTTGACTCATACTGCGAGGAAAAATCTGATTTGATTTCCCTTAGACTATGACTTTGGATTGATTTCAAGCCAGGAGGGTTCTTAGAAGAACCAAACTATCATGAAAGTGACTGAAAGATATGTATAAATTGAAGCAAAGGATTTCCAAGATTGAGAATTGATAGATGGAGCACTGAGTAAAAGAGGTGCTTGTTTACCAAGTTTTCACCTACTCGGCAGAGATGTTATTTTTTCTACCATGGTGCCTGTTTACCAGGTTTTTACCAAGGCACTTTTTCTTCTTTTCAATTTTTTTGTACTTTTCCATTTTTTGTTTTTTCTCTTTTTTTTGATTGATACATCAAGGCGCTTGTTTCTAGGTTTTCACTAAGATGATAAATTTTTAGGACTTTTTCCAATTTTTAGTTTTTTTTCGGGATCATAAGTATGTACATGGTGCTGATCACCAAGAATGCCTTAGGTGTAGAATTTCTTTAGATGGAGAGTGTTGATGGATCTCAGAGGTGTTCTCTTTTAGGTGTGGAGAGTCGATAGGCTCTGGAGCTGAATGCTGCAGTAATGATATAAGGACCCAACCATTTGGGTTCAAATTTCCCCTTTTGTTCTCTATGTGACTGATTATGGAGGTTTTCTCTCAACACTAGGTCTCCCACCTGAAGTTCTCTTGGTTTGAAATTTTTATTATAACCTCTAGACATTCTTTTCTAGTAAGCTGTGAGGTGATCGAACACCACTTGCCGACGTTCATCTAGCAGTTCTAGTTCTTGCAGCCTTGAGACTCTGTGATCTTCATCTGTGATATGCCTTTGTAGAGAAACCCTTAGAGAAGAGTTCTACTTCTATGGGTAGTACTGTTTCTTCTCCATAGACAAGAGCAAAGGGGTTTCCCCAGTAGGTGTTCTGATACTTGTTCTATATTCCCATAGTGCAGGATTGATCTGCAGATGCCAATCTTGTCCATATTTGTTCACAGTACAGTGCAAGATTTTCAACAAATTTTTATTGGAGGCCTCAGCCTGTCCATTACCCTGTGGGTAATAAATGGAAGAGAAGTGTTGTTTTATTTTGAACTTCTCACAAAGTTCTTCAATATTGGTGTTTTTGAACTGCCCTCCATTATCAGTTATAATGGCTGAAGGAATTCCATATCTATAGATGATATGATTTAGAATAAATAGGGCCACCTACTAGCCTATAGCTTTGATTAGTGGGACCACCTCTACCCACTTTGTGAAATAATCAGTGGTGGTGATGATGAATTTGTGCCCATTAGAAGAAGATGGGTGCATCTGACTGATCAGGTCGAATGCCCACTATTGGAAAGGCTAGTGTGTGATAAAGGGAATAAGTTCCCTTGCTAGAGCATGTATAAGATTACCATGCAATTGGAATTTCTTACATGTCTTTGCATATATTACTACCTCTTTTTCCATATCGGGCAAGTAGTACTCCACTCTTAGAAGTTTTTGGGCCAGAGTCAGACCATTAGAGTGAGAACCAAAAATACCATCATAGACCTCAGCTAATGCACATTTGAACTCCTCTTTTTCTATACACCTAATAAAAGTACCATCTAGAACTCATCTATAAAGATCGTCATCTATGAGAACATACCGTGAGGCATTTCAGATAATGTGTTGGCGTTCATTGTGGGTAAGCGTAGTGGGAATGACTTGATGCAAAAGGTAGGCATAAACATGTTTATATCAGGAAGATTCCTATCCTATGATAGAACAGACCATGTGGGAGTCTGGGGAGTTGTAGGCAGGTAAATGAAGTTCTTCCACCAGGAACTCATAGCGGAAATCTTCCTCTTGCGGTTGTGAGGATGCTAATGTAGCTATGGCATCAGCTGCTCTGTTCTGTGTCCTCAGGACCTGCTGGAATGTGATGTATGTAAATTATTTCTTAAAGTCATCAACCATTCTCTTATAAGGCATGAGTTTATCATCCTTAGTCTGATAGATGTCATTGGTTTGGTTGATGACAAGTTGGGAGTCCCCATAGATGTGTAGCTCTGATATGTTCCATTCAAGTGCCAGTTTGATTCCATTAACCAAGGCTTCATATTCAACAATGTCATTTGTAGAAGGGAACAATAGCATGTATTCCTTTGGTATGGAATAGATTTAAGGTGTTATGAAGAAGACACCTGCACCTGATCCCAGTTATGTAAAAGATCCATCGAAGAATATTTTCCATGACCTGTGGGTTATGTGCAAAATGGAACCATCTGGAAATTCAGAATTGATTGGAAGATTATCTTGTAGTGGAGCGTCAACTAATTGATCTTCAATGGCTTGTCCCTTAATTTATTTGTGCTCAATGTATTCAATGTCAAACTCACTGAGGAGCATGACCCATTTAGCTAGTTTTCTAGTCAAATTTTCTTTACTCAAAATATATTTTAGTGGATCAAGCTTTGCAACCAATTTTGTGGAATGTGCTAACATATAATGTATCAGTTTTATGAGATGCAAATGTGACTGCGATACAAGATTTATCTATAATGGAATAGTTCATCTCATAAGAGACCAATGTGCTACTGATGTAGTATATGGATCACTCTTTCTTGTTGTCATCCTCTTGTGCCAGAAGTGACCCTAGTGATGTTGCCGTGGCATATATATAAGATTAATGGTTTTTATGGTAAAGGAGGCATCAATACCAATGGGTTAGCTAGGTATGCTTTGATTTGATCAAATTTCTTTTTGCATTCTTCATCCCATTCACATGTGACTCCCTTATGTAGAGTTTTCATGAATGGTTGGGATTTGTCTGCTATCTGTGAGATAAATCTCCTGATGAACTAAATTATTCCTTGGAGTGTCCTCATATGACTAATGTTTTTAGGTGGTGGAATCTCAAGGATTTATTGCACCTTTGTAGCATCTACTTCAATCCCTTTTGCTGAAATAATGTAACCTAACAACTTTCTAGAGGTCACACGAAATGCACACTTTTTTGGGTTTAGTCGAAGCTTGAACTGCTCCATTCTATTAAGGATTTTACCCAAGTCTTGTAGGTGTGTTGATCTTTCCATAGTTTTAACCAGTGTTTCATCCACATAATCTTCCATGTTTTTGTGCATCATGTTGTGAAATATTGTGGTGACAACCCTTTGATAAGTGGCTCCTGCATTTTTTAGTTCAAAGGGCATAATGTTCTAGCAGAAGGTGCCCCAAGAACATGTGAAAGATGTCTTTTCCTAATCTTCTAGATCAATCTTAATTTGGTTATATCTAGAGAATCCATCCATGAGGGAGTACATTTCATATCTAGTTTTCTTGTCCACAATCATATCAATGTTGGGCAAAGTAAAGTCATCCTTTTGACAAGTCTTATTCAGGTCCCTGAAGTCTGTACAAAAGTGGATAGATTTATCTGGTTTGGATACTAATACAATGTTTGAAATCCACTTGGCATAATCAATAGCATGAATGAACCCAACTTTTAGTAACTTTTCCAGTTCACCTTTAATCAATAGAGCAATGTGAGGATGCATTTTTAGAAGCTTTTGTTTTACTAGTTTTACTCCTAGTGCAATAGAGAGATGATGTATAATCAAATCGGGATCCAAACCAGGAATGTTTGAGTAAATCCATTCAAAGTTGATTTTATTCTCCTTAAAGAAGTCAGTGAATTATTTTATCTTTGTTGTTGATAAAGATTGGGCCACATGGATGATGTGGGGATGTTCCTCTATTCCAATGTTCACAGGTTGTGTGGGTTCAATCAATAATGATGACCACTCTTGGAAGTGACTTGGTAGGATATAAAGTACCCCATCCTTTGGCACCTCATAGAGGTTTTCACCATCAGATGCATCTTTTCTTTTGACTATTTTATGTTCTAAAATTGCCACAATGTAGTTTTTGCCTTCATAACTCTTTTTTTATTTTTTATTTTGATTTTATGACTAAGGTACTTGATATCCATTTCAGTCATATTCATGCTAGGTTCACTGGTGGAAGAAGTGATAGGTTCAACACCGTTCATGTAGCATGATAGCACGTACTCATTAGGAAATGTAGGGATATTTATGGGTTGTGTTTGCAAACCCCAGTCAATGAGTTAAAAATGTAGGAGGGGTAATGAATTGATAGGTTAGAAGGTATTCATGGTATGTTCATCATAAACCTAGACCATCACATAGAGACCTAAATTAGTACCCTATATAGATGCATTTAAATCAGCAAGAGCCCTAACAATATCACCAAAGTCCATGTCAAGGATTAGAGGATCTAACTTGTCCAACCTAGACCCTAAACCTTCACCTACCTCAAATAGAGTTACGTACTATTGTAAAATATCTACCTCCTTATCTTGAGTCCCTTCTGATAAACTATCAAACTCATACTCATGAGAGTCTGTTTCAACATAATCAACCATATTTAGGACATGAGTGAAGTCCACTCGTTGCCCCCAATTTGGATGAGTTCTATCTAAAAATCTGCTATGGTTAGATTACTTTCTTCTACAGTTGGATCTTGTTCAGATGTAGTGGTCTCTGACTGATCAGAAGTCATTGGTGATTCCTCTAGAACACACTCTTCAGTAGTGTTGATCTGGAGTATTTCTTCTTCAAAGAGAAGAGCCAAGATATTGGGAGGAATAGGAGAAGGATACAGATCCTCCTCATTGGAATCATAAGAATTATCCCACTTGAAAGTGGGTGTGTCATTGTTTTATTCTGTTCTATTATGATCTTCTTCATCTAGATGAATCTAATGTTTCTTTCCTTTAACTAGAAAAATCTTGGCCCTTTGTTCTTTTCTTGATAAGAAACCTAGACCAGTTGTGTCCCTAGGTCATTTGAATTCAATATATATTGGTTTCTGGAGTCTATTATGATTACATCCAATGGTTCCTTTTCCCGAATAACCCATTTTTTGATCCAACTCATACCCCACTCCATATTTTTCTGGGGATATTTCACATTGTTTTATCTCATTGTTTTTAGGCTCTTTATATAGCCAATCTAGAATGGCTTGTTCTTCTTTTTCATCCTCTAATGGTATGTTGGATTTAACAAAGTTATCATCATAGATTGCTTCAGATGTTGTTGGTTTCATCTCTTCCACAGGTCTCCCATAAAACCTAGGTGATGTGGGAAGAGATGTAATTGATAGTACAGGTTCCACTGTGTACCCAGCCATACCAGTGTCCTTAATCTTCAACTTTTTTTTTCCATTTATTTAAGTAATTCACTGGTTCACTCTGAAGTTGAAGCCTCTTATTTATGGTGTATGAGAGTGTCTTCTTCTTTACATAGTGCATTACATGCGTAGCTAGTGTCTGGAAGAATGTTGACCTTGACACCATTGAATAAAAACTTGATACACTGATGGTAGGTGTATGGAACAACTTGCATTTTATTTATCCAGGGTCTTCCCAACAAGATGTTGTAACCAATGGAAGATCTAATACCTGGAAAGTGACATCCCTCTGCATAGGATCCACTCTAATGGGAAGAGTTACGAGACCTTTGGAAGATCTCTCTTGTTCATCATATGCCTTTATGGTAATCTTCTTCTTTGGATCAATGTCATATTCTGAAAATCCCAATTTCTCAACCAATTTGTAGGTGCATATGTTCAACCCTGCACCTCCATCTATCAAGACTCATTTGAAACAATTTTTGTGAATCATGACTTCAATATGTAATGGAAGATTATGTGGATTACTTAAAGAGTTATCATCTTCCTCTAAAAAGGACAGGTAAAGTGGTGAAGTTAAATGACCAACCATAGATTGAAACTAATCCAAATCCAAGTCTTTAGGGACATTGGAGTTTGACAAAGCTTTATCTAAGATCTCTCTGTGAGCTGGAGAGATTTTGAGAAATTCAAAGATTGAAATTTGTGCATTGGTTCTTTACAATTGCTTGACGATACTATAGTCCATAGCATGGGATGAAGCTGGTTGTTTAGATTGAGACACCTTGAAGGCACTCAAAGTCAGTTGTTTATTGGTGGGAATTCATTGTTTGGGTGCCATTGGTTTATTTTGAGATGAGGAGTTAGAAGACCCTCCTTTTCCCAAGGCGACCTTTTCTTGCGCTCAGGTCACAACATTTTCTATTCCAGACTCTTTCTTATCAGTTTTGAAATTGATAACATTACAGTACTAAGGAGAGACTAGTTCAATCATGTGGATGACCTTATCATGAGGAGTGTTGTATTTATGATTAATCCTAGCACCCTATTTAGAAGAATCTGATTTCTCATATTTAGGAAAGGGATCCTTAAATACCTTATGATCAACTTTTTTTGCATGATTGTCTACTGTGATTGTTTCACTATCAACGAGGTCCTGGATTTCATGTTTTAACCTCATGCAATTCTCCATTGTATGTCCCTTATTTCTGTGATATGCACAGTAATCATTGTCTCTCCACCATTTTGGTTTAGCCTCTCGTTCATATGGCTTGGAGTTATCTGGCAACGTGATCAGTTTGTTAGCCAATAGAGTCTTAAGGGCTGATTCATAAGATTCACCCAAGGGATTGAAGTACCTCTTTCATTTAACCCATGGTTTCTCCTTCATAAGGTTACTGATTCCTTTGGAGGGTGATTTTGTGTTATCTTCAGTAGCTTTTAGGGCTTTTGAGCCACTTTTCAAATTGAATACTGCTGGTTTGGGTTGGGGAGTAACATTATTGACTACCCCACCATTCACAACATGCTTGTTCTTATTCCATTATTTGGTCTTATCTTTGGAACTGGAGTTAAATTTTGTTTCTTTTGAAAGGGAAACTTCACCTTTCTTTATAAGCACAATTTCAATCTTCAGTGTGCTCTTCACAAGTTGAACGAAAGTATAAAGATATTTCATTTGAAGTGGGTAATTATACTCGTCGAGTAATGTGTTGGTAAAGATATCCATCTTTTTGGACTCATGAATCAGTTGTGGATATCTAGAAAATACTCTCCTCCATCACTGAAGAAAAGTTAGGAATGATTCTCTCTTCTGTTGTTGAATGCTACATAATTCAATCATAGACACATGATGTTGTATGTTATATGAATACTTTTGTAAAAACATATTCATAAGTTTGTCAAAAGTTTTGATCCCTTTGGGTAACTTTGATAACCACTCCATAGCTTGACCACCTAAGCTTTGGGGAAAGAGATGCATGAGATTCATCTGTTCATGCATAAAATATGTACATAGGACAAAGAATTCCTGAATGTGGTCTTGTGGGTCAGAATGAACGCTATACTTGTCAAATTTTTGGATTTCTACTCCACATGGAAATGGAGGTAAGTGCAAACTTTTATAAAAAAGCAATGGAAAAATGGTGTCCATAGAGAATTTTGTCAATGGTTTCTCCTTTTCCTGTTTCATTGTTTGTATTTCTGTATGCAAATATTGAAGTTGTTTGGTTAACAGTGTTATAGGAGTTTCATCCTCTTCAGCAATGATATCCTCCACTCTATAATGAGAGGGAAGTTGGGCTCCTTGTTCAGCTAGTTCTAAAAAGTACTTCTCTTTGTCTTTGTTCATGATAACCTTCATGACTTTGAGGAAGGCTTGATCATGTAGGCATTTGTTAACTTCCTCCTCAAAGTTTTCAGGATCTTCAAACTCTGGTATTTCAGCATCATGATTATTTTCTCCAGACATGGTCGAATTAGGTAGTTTTTTACCGAGAAAGACTAACTCGTGTGTAGTGTTTAGTTGTTCCTCACAAAGAGGGTTTTCTGTAAGTGGAGGATATTGGAGTTGATGAAAAATATCAACCCACAACTCCCAAGAATCACCTGCATGCAAACCTGTCACAGAAAGAGAGAAGCAAAAAAGCTATGGAGGCCAAAAATCACAGATTGATGGAAGAGGAAACATCTTGTGCAAATAACGGAGAAAAAACTCTTAATGCAATAATATCCTCAATTAATTAATAACCATCAAATTGAATAATTTACAAAGAGGGAATCCTTATAAAAGGATACCGAAACCCTAAACAGGAAACCCTAAAGGGAAAATCTAGGTTGCATAATAATAATTAATAAAAGAATTAATTATTAAATGCCTAAAGTTTAGCTTAA
>MU225737.1:758045-780802 GCA_018584345.1 Thuja plicata | reverse complement strand
TTAATAAAAGAATTAATTATTAAATGCCTAAAGTTTAGCTTAAGTAAAAGAGAGATAATAAGTGACTTAATAATTAAATCAATATGATTTAATTAATAAGTGGAATCACTTTATTACTCTAACAGAGGACACTGTCCTTCCATGTAAAGTGTTCTAAAAGGACTCCTACTGTGTACCAACATTAACTAGTTGATTTGTCCAACTAGTGCTGCGGTGATTTCTAAAGTGCTAACTAAGTCCAAGACCTAAGAAGATAAAGAGATCATGTCCAACTGAAAATGAGAAGCAAAGACTCTGATCTTGAGTCAAGGTTAATGAACCTTCTCTCACAACTTAGGATAAGGATAGCATGGAAAAAGATGATCAAAATAACAAGTCAATATGACTAGCATAGTGAAATCAGACCTCGAGACAACAATAAGTTATACTGTCAACAAATTGTGACCAATGAAAAACTAGTAGTGATGTTGTGAGAACACATATTTTGTGAAAATTTTGACAGAATCGTCATAACATAAAACCAATTTGGATAGCGATTCGACTGATTTTTAGAGTTTTCACTCTAGATGCAAAAACTTGGACAAGAGTTTGATAGTTTAACACCTAAGAGTGTATATTTTGAGTTGTTTGAGCATTTTGATGTTTGTTTTGATTATTTGTTTTCTATTTTTATGTTTCACTCACATAAGACACATCAAGAAGAATGTTTGTTGTAAAAAGAACATACACACCACAATCCTAGGTAAGCCAATGAAATATCTGCTGAATTCCCACTTGAACCAAATTTCATCCATGCCTACTCATAGTGGACAACTTAGAAGCTTGGAGGTAGGGGCTCCTGCTTTCAGTGCAATCACTTCTCATGCGCACCAAGTTTCAAATCCCAAGGGTAATTACTTCCCAAGGGACCGTTGTCTCTACTAAGAGCTGTGAAAATGTGGGACGTCTCTACTACTTCCCAAGGGACTTGATAGAGATGGTGTATCTTGTTTTGAAGCTTTAGGAGATGGAGGAATGGTGGAAGAAGTAGATGTGATATGGGAACCATTTCTAGACATGGATTCTTGATATTGATCATGCTTGAGATTAAATGAATCATTAGGATTTTCCACTTCAATTATGCCATCGTCAAGAAGATCTTGGATTTTATGTTTCAACTCCATGCAAGATGAAGTTTTATGCTCATTGTTTTGATGATATGTGTAATAGGTACTCAAGAATTTCAATCCAGATGATGTGACTTGAGGTAATGTAATGAGATCATGCTCAAGAAGTTCTTCCAATGCTGATTCATAAGATTGTCCCAAAGGAGTGAAGTCCCTCTTGTGTTTAACCCAAGGTTTTTCTTTCATGAGGTTACTAACCCCTTTGGAGGGAGACTTAGTGGTGTTTTCAGCAACTTTGAGGGATTTGGAGCCACTTTCTTGATGAAAGATAGCATTGGCATACCAAGATTTCTCCATACTGGAAGGAAGTGGAGAGATGTGAGAATCATGATCAAATAGAAAAGGATAGGTTGATCTTAATGAGGATTGGTTGGATGGTGTATCCTTTTACCCCTTTAATTCTTAGAGTTTAGATTTCAAATTTTGAAGCTGTTTTGATAAAGTTGTCATAAGAATCTTCTTTCACGTTATTAGGACCATAAGGTTTAGCCCATTTGCTTTTAGACATTGTAAGATTGTCTTGATGCGCTTTCTTAGAAAATTGAAGAGAATGTATGATGATTCAATTGATTGATTGATAGGTGGTGAAGTGATATCTAAAGTGCTGACTAAGTCCGAGACCAAAATCCAAAAGAGATAATGTCCAATTGAGAGAGAAGCAACGACTCTGATCTTGAGTCAAGGTTAACAAACCCGCTCTCGCAACTCAAGATAAGGACAACACAAACAAAGATGATTAAGATAAAAAGTCACTTGGACTAGCACAACAAAGTCAAATTCAAAATAGAAAGCGAGTTAGGATGTCAACAGATTGCAGTCAATGACAAACTAGTAGTGATGTTGTGAGAACACGGATTTTGTGAAAATTCAGATAGAACCATCATGAAAGAATACCAATTTGGACAACAATTTGATTAATTTTTAGAGTTTTGACACTAGATGCAGAAACTTGGACAAGAGTTTGACAGTTTAACACCTAAGAGTGTAGATTTTGAATCGTTGATCATTTTGATGTTTGTTTTGATTGTTTGGTTTCTATATTGATGTTTCACTCATGCAAGACACATCAAGAAGAATGTTTATTGTAAAAAGAACAGATACACCACAACCTAGGTAAGCCAGGGAAATATTTTCTGAATTCCCACTTGAACTGAAGTTCAGCCACAAATACTCATAGTGGAAAACTTAGAAGCTTGGAGGCATGGGCTCCTCCTTACAGTGCACTCACTTCTCAGGCCCAAGATTCGAATCCCAAGGGTAATCACTTCCCAAGAGACCATTGTCTCTACTAAGAGTCGTGAAAATGTGGGAGGTCTTAGTTAGTCTCTGACCTTCCACGCCAGTAGATAGAGGGATTTTTGGTCACTAGAACAAAGATTTTAGTCAAGGCATCCATTCAGGCAACTATACATGCAGCAGATTAGCCCCGTTAAGGAGGCCTCCTAGCCTACATAAGTTATGTTCTGTAGGTTTTTACGCACCACGGGGGTAGTGAGAGATCTTTTGTCGACATAGAAAAATTGACACTTTTTCATTGTGAGATTAATCACAATGACCTTTTTATATACTGGTTTGGAAGGGCTTGGCTTTAGCCTATTACCGGTTGGGCAATCCCTCTCACCGACTCTATTAAAGCTCTCGGGAGGTAGCCACACTAAAATATTTACATGAATTTATCTTTCACCCAAGATCCACAAAGGTGAGGGGAGAGGATACGTTCATACAATTGTTTGGGATTACAAATCTAGAGAACACTTCAAACACATAAGCAAAGTGATTCTTTTTAAGCACCAAATCTGAAGTGTTATTTAACTACAAAATGCAGACATGATAGTTTTGGAAGACACACAAAGTCTTCGACAAGCATCTTGCATAAAAATCATAAGTAGTTTATGATTTTTTATTTATTTACAACGTCCTACAAACAACTATTAGGATGTAATCAAAAGATAAGCATCAAGAACAACAAAGCCAAAGACTAGTCAATGTTATAAAAATCCAAAAATTAGAAAACTAATTGCATATTTAGAAAAATCATGCACTTTCAAAAAAAAGTTTACTAAAAAATGTTACCGTATGAGCCCATACAAGGCTCTAGAAGATGAAAAATAGAGGATTAGACAGGTACATTGATCAAAATCTACAATTTCTGATAAATTTGGAAACCAAAACAAGAAACTAATCCCAACCCAGAAATCTTTAGACAATTCTACCCAAAATAAAAAAATATTGCTCGACAAAAGGACTTAAAATGAGAAAGTTATGACCCTCTGAAGATAGACTACAAAATCAAAATGCTCAATGGTGAAGGCAGAGAAATTTCAACCCCTGCTGACATCAGAAAATCACTGTGTTAAATTTGACAGTTTCCTGGCTGTCAGAGAAGGTCATGCAGAATGATGGTTTGACGACCGTCAAATTTAACATAGTAAAAACAAAAATTAGATTTTTTTTCTTAGAAAATCTACATTGAGCTACGTGCAGAAAGCCGTACGACATGTTTGGGCATTTTTTTTTCCACAGATTTGAATTTCGTCAGATATCGGCAAGTTTATAGTCAATTTCAACCTAAACAATGATCCAGACATGATGGTGGAGTCAGATTTAGCTCAAAAGGAGATGCGGGTATGCCTCACGATGGGCGCCAAAAATGTGTGTGTGAAATTGTGTCAGATACCTACAGCTACAAACACACACTTCAATGAACCATTATGGGGTTAGCTAGTTAGAAAATGATAAAATTAGAAGACTGAAATGCCCAAGGCTAACCAACATCGGCTCATTGCCTTCTAGTAGGTAGGAGTTTGAATCTTGCTCTCAGGTCATTGCAAGAAATAGTGACTACACCAAATCCTAAACGAAGGATTTTGAATGAAACTAAATGATTATTCTAAATGAATATGCATATGCAAGATTGATTCTAAAGCTAATTAGATCGATTTTAAGAACCAATATTGAAATGTTTTTGTTATTTTCAAAGCCCAAATTGAAAATGCTCTAGATTATGAAGTTTGCATGCAACTAAAAACAAAATAATTAACAAATATAAGTAATTAAAACTAAGAATGCAAAATTCTTGAATTCTTGAATGCTAAAAATAGTATAATAATGATAGCTAAAATTGGGATCCTTTGTGAAGGAAATGAAGCTCTCTTTTATAGAAAATCTCACCCAAAATCGACGATTGAGATTAGAGGAAATAAGTGGCTCAGATTCGATTTAAGGAAGCACAATCCATGTGCAAGCAATTTGATTGGTTGAAAGATTCAGGCTTTTTGCAAACTTCCAAATTAATTTTTAGTTAACAAATTTATTTCCAAAATGATAAATAGATAAGATTAAGTTAACTGGATAAAACATATTTGTTTTTGATTAAGGGTAAAATAGTTTTTGAAGGGAACTGTAACCCTTTACAAAAGGAGAAAATATAGGCAGAATTCAGCACAGCAAAAGAAAGATCCAACAAAAAAGGAACTGCTAGGGGAAATAGATGGAGCCATTAGTAATCCCCCAACACATTACAACCAACCAACAAAAAGAAGCAGGACAGACAAAAAACACATGATCATGAGGTGTTCCACAACTTGGTCATTTTTTTCCAAAAGCTCTGCCATGTTAGCCGTCAGCAAGTCATATTGCTAGATGGCCTCCCTGAGATCCTTGATTTCCTTCGTGTTGGCAGCTTTCATCTTTTTGGCACTTTCTCTTGTCCAAGTACCTGGGTCGATAGGGCTGGGGTCTTTAGCAACATCATCCTTGACAACAATGGGAGTTGAGTTCCCATCCAACATAGCAAGAAAATCCCTCAAGTTACTACTAGTCACCTTCATTCCCTCAAAATTATTGTTCATACTCATATTGAGGTTGTCTTCTAGGTTTTGGATGCGGCTGGAGGTAGTCTGTATATAGAAATTGACTACAACATTGGTTTTAAGTTCTAGCTTCTCCATCAGCTAAGCATCATCATCTTCCACTTGGGTGACAAAATCCTTCCTTTCACAATGAGTAGGCTTAGCCATCAGAAGAGTGATTTTATTCACCCCGTCCTCAAGCTTACAGTACTTTTTGTTGATGTCATTAATTTCATCAATCAGCCAGGAACTCATCTGGATGTCCATCTGAGCATGCTCTTTGGCTACCTGCATGAATCTTATGTCATCTTGGCTCTTCCCAGTGACATTCTGCTGGCTACCTCTAGAATCCACCTTACCTTTTAGCTTATTGTCACTATCCTTAACCTTATTCCCTTCTTCCTTATCAGAAACAACCCTAGAGTTTGTGACCTCTATAAATCACATGTTAGCATAATGCACCAGAATAGGAGAATTCTAAGGGCTAACAATAACTGCAACAATATCCTTAGGAGGCACATTAATATTCTTCTTAGGGGAGATTGTCCTCACTTCTGCAGTGGCTCTATTGCTGTTGTCCTCTAGGGAAATTTTGACTCTTCAGTATCCATATCCTAAGAGTTGGCGTTGCTAGCTTTTCCGCTTTCCATTTTCGCAGAGGAATCAATGTCATTATCCTGAGGATTATTCTCATCTTCCTGGTAGTCACTAAAAGTCTTTTTCTCTTCTTGAGAATCTGCTTCATATTCAGTATCCATGCCACCCTCCTTAGTGAGAAATTTGGCTGCATCTCCCATTTTGATCTTAGCAGCTTCCTCCTTAGTTTCAGTATCATTATCTGTATCCATGCTTGTCTCCTCTGTGAAGCTTTTGGCCATTTCTTCCATGTCTTTAGTAGAATTAAATTTTTTCTTCTTTTTAGGAATGTTGTTGTCACTCATAATGGGTCTTTAACCCTTCTTCTCTTTAATCTTACTAGAGGCTGGGGAGCAGTCCTGGAGCTTTAATTTGGCATGTTCATATATAAGAAGAATAATCCCATTGTGGAGAATGGGTTTATCAACGCTTTTCCTGTTCTCCATAATGTTAGTACCCAGAGACTGAAGCAAGAGGTAGGGGAAGGAAATTTTCCTCTTATAGAAAAAGTGATTAACCAACATTAAGTGAAAGTTGTAAACCCTAGTATACTGACCCTCTAAAGTGAAATACTGCATAAGGGCTTTAACAAGTTTATCCCAGAAAAGCTTCATGTGACTGCGGAGAACATAATCTCCAGATTACTTAACCAGAAGATTTCTTTGACCTTGAGTTTTAGGGTAAATTCTAGCTGCATTTTGGGCCATAACCCTACCTCTATAGTACTTTAACCCAGACATCTCTAAACCCGTAATTTAAAAAATGAGGTTCTCCGTTACAAAAATTTGTTTCCAAAAATAGAAATAATAAATTAACTGAATAAAATAGATTTATTTCCAATTCAAAAATCAGTTGATGACATCATATGCATTTTTAAAGATTTAATGCACATTTTAATTCAAAAAATAGTTGATGACATCATATGCATTTTTAAAGATTTAATTGATTTTAAATGCATATTTTGTTTTTATTAATTAATTTAATTACTTTTTGAATTTTATTGACAATTTAGTAATTTTATTTAATTAATATATTAGAATATCAATTAAATAATTAACTTAAGGTTTATTTGCCAATATATTGTATTTTTAGGAAATAATTAATTAATCAAGTATGATAATTAATTAGGACCTAGGATTCAGGTCAGATTAGCTTGAAATTGATGAATTTCCTGTTTGGTTTAGTACTTAGAATTATCAAGACTAGGGTTTTTTGATATGAGACTGAGATTAGGGGTCTAGGGTTTAGGTGACCACTTTTAGGTCATTATATTATCCAGTAATTTCAACCGATTACAACAACAATCTCTTGCAAGTCAATACTGTTGCAAATGCTACAACACTTCACCCCAAAATGCCCTAACCCTAACACCATTTTCTTAAGAGTTATGTTGATTAAAAATTAGGGTTACAATATGTCAGCCAATAGAGAAATAAATCCCTATTCCTTTATAAAATAATAAAACCTGGTTGAGATTTCAGGGGAGCTGCCCCCCAAAACCCTTGTGGGGGTGCTTCCCCTCGACCCTGCCTTGTATTGCAATAGGGAGCACACCGGGGTCGTAACCCCTTGACCCTGTCTTGGGGGATCTGCCCCCAAACCCCTATTTAATAATTTGGGGGGAAACCACACTAATAAAAGTAGGGTAAAAATAAATCTCCAAGCCTGATTAGGCTCCATATAATAAAAATAAAATGATTGATTAAACTATTTATATTTTTTTCACTTAGTATATAGTAGTGAAGGGGACAATACCCATTAAAAAATGGTAGTACACAACCTAATTCATACTAGGTGAGGCCACTAATGGGGGCCTCATCCCTACAAATTAAAAACCTAACCTCTAAAACATAAGCTCCCCTAAACAAGATACACACTATGGAAGGTATAACAAAAAGCTACAAATTTAGGATTTTTCTCCACATTTGACATGGGAACGAAGATGTAAATTTAAATTTACCTCATTTTTCTTCCTTTTTATTCATACAACATCTAATTAATTTCTAATGCTCCAATCCCATAAACCTCATCCAATTTATTTGTGGATTTTTTCTCACCTCCAAGAGACAAAATTCCTCAACTATCATCTTTCTCATCCATCCCTCAATTGGAATCATTATAGCCTTGGGAGTATCACTCCCCATAGGAGGGGGATAAACTGAAGTCCTTAGTGCTGGTTGTGTTTTACTTGGTGAAATATTTTAGTTTCCCTCTTCTTTTGATTTCTTAGGGGTCTCAACATTAGTATTTCCTTTCAAATCCAAATATTTATTTTCTATAAAATAATGATGAGTGAAGACATCTTTCCACTAAACAACCTCACTATCATTTATCTATTCAACACATTAAGAAACAATATATCCATTATTGAAGTATCTATTACATTAGAAGGGGATACCCTCATAATATAAAATCTAATTCCAATACTCATATTTTTTTGAGAGAGATCTGCATAAAGAGATCTTTGGTAATGTCAATCTCTACCAATATGTGTGCATATAAATTTTGCAAATAATCTAAAGAAACTTCAACCCCTAATATTTTCTCCATCAAGTTGACAATATCTTCAAAATAGGAGTCAAACGAGAGCTGTAAAGGAAGATTCAAAAATATTACCCACATTGGAGTCTCAAAGAAATATTTAGTAGTAGGATCAGAGGAAGGGTGTTAGGGTTTTGACATTAGTAAATATTGGTCACAGTTCCATTATTAGTCACATAGAATAGTGGGACAATACTATATAGTGTGAAAGACCACAACAAAAAACTCTTATGCACAAGGATAAATTTTCAAATTTCCTACTAGAATGGGATGTTGGAAACCTAAATTAAATTCATGTAACTTTGTCAATTTATGTGAAAATCCTCTATATATTCCAATCAAACCAGGATTGGAAAACAAGGAAACATTCTTAATAACCTCTTGCAAGATATCCTCCCCTAACACAACATTTTATGAGTTCTTGGTAGGATGGATCATGTAAAATATAGGAAGGAGAAGAAATCTTGACGTAGGGGTCATCTAATCCTTACTTGATCCATCCATGCATTTTTCTCATATTTACCTATAGATGGTTGTCACTTGAAAGAGATATCAACATCACTATTGGCTATTTGCAAAGATCTATGTCCACTGGGGAGTCCTCTCCCACCACCTACCACATTGACCATGGGCATACACAAATCTTTGGGTACATTCATGAATAATTTTATCTTTCAAATACAGATCATTATAAGAATGAGCCTTCGAACTCAAGTGAAATTTCCATGGTGAACACTCAAAATTCCTTCCACAGGCACTAGTAGTGACACACTATTTCCCTACATCAAATTAGATTGGACTCAAATTTGTTAGTGTGCAGAGAATTTATAAACCATGTGCAATGAAAAACATAGCATTTATGATATGGAGCAACATCAAGGATGGATCACACATCACCCAAATAGGTTTTCACAATATTTGGACCTTCTTTAGGAAGTGACATTCAGAATGCACGTTACACCAAATAGGAATCTCATAGGCAAACACACATAACCATGAACCATCAGATATGATATATAAGCTTGTAATGGAGCATAGAATATTATTCATGGTAGATAGGGAGTAGTAGTTAGGAGGAAGGAGATTTGGAAGCTTTATGTTCTTATAAATTTATGTAATAAACCCATGGTAGCTTGTGAGCCTGCATGTGAGGCCAATGGACCAAATGTAAGCATGCAAGCATGTTGATTTCCTATTTTTGATAATAAAAGTAATTGTTCTCTTTAACATTAAATTATGTATTACATTTTTATGTTTGGCTACAAGGTTGGATATTCCATTCTAGACCCTCAAATCTTGACTGTGTCAAGTGGTATCAAAGAAAGTTTTGAGCATGCAGAAGTGGAAGTTCTATAATATATTTGGTGTGAGAAGATCACCAACTAGAGGCAGGTTGTGGGTGTTGTTAATCAATTTTAAAAGTGAGGTAGTTATAAGCCTAAAACACATTACCAAATTGAGGTAGTTGCACCTAGTTTGGAAGAAAGGATGATGGAAAGAAGAATGCTAGTGATGGTCAATGTTTCTAGAGCAGTGGAAGAAATAATTGACATGATGCAAACTATTACAAATCTATTGGGTGTTATTGAAGCGGACTAGAGGATGAGACTAAATCCAAGACTAGAAGATAAGAATGATAATGAGGCACCATAAAGGAAAGAACAATATGAGGAAGAACATGAGGAGGAAGAATTGGATAAGTAAAGATCTTGAAGGTAATTGATAAGATTGGAAAGAGGCCAAGGATGGATATTCCTATCTATGTGGGAAGCCTGAATTTGGATGAGCTAATTGACTAGATCAATAAGATGGAGGAGTACTTCAAATTTGAGGAAATCAAAGATCTAAAGTGAGTAAGGTTTTCCAAAACCAAGTTGAAAGGACATGCCACCATTTGGTGGAAGGAAGGGTAGTTTGATAGGAATTGGAGAGAAAATGATTAGATCATGAAGTGGGATAGAATGATGGTGAAGTTGAAGGGTCAATTCATACCTATATTGTGAATTGGAAATGTTGAAGAAACTTCACAACTTGTGACAAAAAGAGAAGACAATGAAGGAATATGAAAAGGAGTTTCAAAATGATAATCTCAATTGGACACAATGAAGCTAGAAAGGATAAAGTGACATGATACATCAATGGCCTTAGAACTAAAATTTAGGAGGAATTAAGCCTAGTTTGGATGACCACCATGGAAAAAGCCTACTAGTATGCATTTAGATTTGAAGAAATGCTTCCCAGACAGGTGAAGTAAATGCTAAAAAATATAAATTGAAGGGAATCAGGAAGATGGGTACAACTAGATGAGAAGAATCCATATATAAAGAAAAACATATTAATGAGCCCTCTCTCAAGGGAAGAGAAAAAGAACAGAGCATATTCATACTGTGACCTATAGGAAAAAGAAGACTACCACCAAGATACTCATTACCAAAGGATTGGAAGGAGATTTGATTGAGGATCATTTTGAGGAATGTGTTTCAAGTGTTGAGTAGTTGGACACCATGATTTTGAGTTTTGACAAGGAAGTGTTAGAAGACCAAGGGTGTCCAAAGCTAAAAGTGTTTATGTGGAGGAAAAAAAGGAGAGATCGTATGAATATACATGACATCTAGAGAAGGGTGAATCATTGGATATAAGGAGATCCATATTGCGAAGGGAAGCCAAAGATGAACTGTGAAAAAGGAGCCTAATTTTTACCAAGTGTAAGTCAAGAACAAAGTATTCTAAGGTTATCATTAATAGCTACAAACTGATAATTTGGTCTCTAAAGAGATGGTGAAGAAGTTAAACTTGAAAATTATTAAACATATGGACCCTTTAAAAATCACTTGGATACAAGATGACTATAACATTTTGGTGAGTGAAAAATATCTTGTTAGTTCCCATATTGGATCATATAAGACTGAAGTCATATATTATATTATGCCAATGGATGAGTGTCACTTGGTTTTAGGAAGACCTTTTAGTATGATTGGGAAGGAATACATGATGGGTAGAGGAACACTTTCAATGTAGTCAAAGATGGAAATAAATATATCTTTATTCCATTGGAGGATGAATAAAAGGTGTTGTGTAGAGGTGTAAGGACTTGTTTATTGGACACAAGGAAGTTCTTGGATGGATTGAATCATGTAAATACTTGTTTTGTGATCATCTCAAGATAATGCAATAGTGGAGGGGTGAGAATGGTTAACACAAAGGAGACAAAAATACCACAAGCGAAGGTTTTAGAGCTTCTTGAGGAATTTTAAGACATAGTGTTAGAGAAAATTCTCAAGGGACTACCACTATTCCAAAGCATCAGTCACAACATAGACCTAATACTCAAAGCTAGTTTGCACAATAAAGAAAAACACCAAATGACATCGATAGAGAATGTAGAGCTGAATAGAAAAGTGAAAGAGTTGCTAAGAAAGGGATTGATCTAGGAGAGCCTAACTCCATGTGTGGTACCTTCCATCTTAGCGCTAAAGAAGGATAGAGAGTGGAGAATGTGCATTGATTCAAGAGTCATCAATAAGATCATAATAAATTATTTGTTTCCTTTACCAAGTATGGATGACATAATGGATTGCCTAAGTGGTGCAAGATATTTAAATAAGATTGATATGAAGACCATTAGAACACAACTAGGGAATGGGATGAATGGGAGACTACATTAAACACTAATGAAGGATTATATGAGTAGTTTGTCATGACTTTTGGACTCACCAATGTACTAAGCACTTTCATGTGGATGATGAATGAGGTACTAAAGGAGTTTTTTAGGTAAGTTTATCATTGTTTAGCTAGATTACATTCTAATCTACAACAAGACAAGGGAAGAACACATTTGACATAGAAAAAAAGTGTTCAAGTGACTAAGGAAGGAAAAGTTGTTGATCAACATCAAGAAGTTTAGTTTCATGAAGAATGAATTGGTTTATTTAAGGTTTTTGATCTTTATGAAAGGATTGAAAATGGACCTGGATAAGGTGAAAGCAACTACAAAGTGTCCTACACTAGTAGACATTGGAGAGATGAGATATTTTCATGGTTTGGCTAGTTTTTACTTCAATTTTGTTAGAAATTTTAGTACCATCTATGCGCCTATGACTAAGACAATGAGAGGAGACTGAAAGGAGTCCAAAAAATACATATAGAGCACAAAGTATTTTTGAGTTGTTGATGTGGAAGGTGATAGAGAAACTAGTACTAACATTACCAAATTTCAACAAGGTTTTCCAAGTTGATTATGATGTAAGTGATAGCACCATTGAAGTAGGACTTCCTGATTCAAGAAGGAAGACACATTTCCTATTTTAGTGAAAATTTGAATGATAACTAGAGGATACTCAATATATGAACAAGAGTTCTATGTCATAATCCCAACATTAAAGAAATGGAGACACTATCTGCTGCCAAAGG
Source organism: Thuja plicata (assembly GCA_018584345.1). NCBI lineage: Eukaryota > Viridiplantae > Streptophyta > Pinopsida > Cupressales > Cupressaceae > Thuja > Thuja plicata. The sequence continues at coordinate 768,198 of MU225737.1, read as the reverse complement.
AGTTTGTATTGTACATTGGCCATCAAGCACTTTAGTATTTGAATAGTCAAGGAAAGTTAAAGTAGAGACACATGTGGGTTGAATTCTTTCAAAGTTACACTTTTTTGCTAAAACCCCAGAGTGAAAAGTCAAATAGGGTGGTGAATCCATTGAGTAGAAGAGGAACCTAATGATATAGATGTTGGTGAGTCTAGTGAGATTTTATGAAATAAAGAACTTGTATAATAATGATCAGGACTTTGCAAAGGCTTGGAAGGAAAGAAATGAACCTGTAGGTAGAAAAAGGAGTAAGTGGTTGGACTATTTCATTTAACATGGAATGTTATTCCAAGGAAATTAGTTTTGCATTCCCAAGAGTTCTATGAGGTAGAATATGATTAAAGAGAATATTTTAGAGAATTGGGAAGATATTTTGGCATCGAAAAGATATAGAACTAGATAATGAAAGTTTCTCTAGCTAGAAATCTATAGGGTTGTCTAAAAGTATGTCCAAGATTGCATAATTTGTCATGTAGTTAAGGGAGTTGGCAAAAATACTAGATTTTATACACCTCCTTAGATTTTGGACATACCTTGGGAGGATATTAACATAGATTTTTTGTTGGGGTTTCTAAGAACTCAAAGAGGATATGATTCGATTTTTGTGGTGGTGGACAGACTCTCTAAAATGGCATTTTTTATTCCTTACAAGAAGGCTCATGACATAATCTATATTACTAATTTTTTATTATGGGAATTGGTCATATTGCATTGAGTACCAAAGATCATTGTTTCACACAAGGATACAAAATTTACTAGATAATTTTTGATGATATTGTGGAAGAAGATGTAGATGAGCTTGAAATTCACTTCAAAATTTCACCCACAAACTAATGGACTGGAAAAGGAAGTGAATAGAGGTTTGAGGGACTTTCTTATATGTTTGGTTAAAGACAAAATAGGGAATTGAGACTTGGTTCTACTACAAGTGGAGTTTTCATTCAGAAATTTAGTAAACTAAGGCATCAAAAAGATACTATTTCAAATTATTAATGAACTAAAACATACAAGAATGATTGAACTTAGAGATAATAACCCACACGATAAGACTACTCTAGAAGCAGTTTTGTTTGCAAGACACATGGAGGTAGTTCATGAGGAGGTTTGATGATATTTAGAAGTCACAAACAACTAGTACATGGAGTGAGAAGAAACCAGGAAGAGGAAAAAGGAATTTTCAAAGGGTGATGAGCTAATGGTCTACCTATGGAAAGAGATATTTTTGGATGGCACATACTGTAAGCTACAAATGAAAATTTTTGGACCTTGCAAGATTATCCAAAAATTTAATTATAAAAATGCCTAAAAAGTTGAGTTGTCAAAGGTAGTGGACATTTGACTGATCTTCAACATTGGGGATCTAGATATTAGTTTCATGGAGCAATAGAGGATGACACAAGATTTTTACCATAACAAAAATTACCACAAAAACCACTAGAATAGATTGAATAGATACTAGATAGTCGAACAAGTCACAATACCTAGAATAAATAATACTTGGCCAAATGGAGGAAAAAAACACTAGAATATGTGGCGGATATCAAATAGTGCATTGGAATAGTTTAAATCACACCTAGGAACACACGAGGTGCACTTTTTAAACAACTCTAGGGGTCTGATGCATGAGTGCCCCAGAGAAACTCAAATTGAACTCAATTGTGTTAGCATGCAAAGAATTTTGAAACCTTGCAGAGTTGACAACATATCATATTGTATACACCTAAAAGTAGTCAATGAAAGTCAAAGCAATTCAAAGCAAGTGAAAGAAAAAATCAATCAAATCCAAGCTATTCTAAATTAATTACGATCAATAACTCAAATCACTATGTAATTGAATTAATAATTTAATTGATTAGTTCACCAATTGATTAAATTTAATTCATTAAATCAAATATGGCTAAAGTAATTAATTCTTTTGAATTAATTAAATCCTAATTTCTCTCACCCACCACTATGTGATGAAAATTCACTCAACCAATGGGGAATGAGAAAAGAGAGCACATAGATTGCAAAAGGGATTTTCCAGCTTGACCGCTCAATCCTGTAAAGTAATCTTGTCCACACAAAGGGGGCACATCACTCAACCTTAACCTCAACCATACTTTGCCATGGTTAATCAAACTCACCCCTACCCTTGGGAATTCCTATAAATATAAGGCATTTATTAGTGTAAATGACCAATTCACTTGATATTAATTACATTTTGTTGAATGGAGCATCCATTAACATTTTGCATTGAGCATTCTTAATTAGGATCATAATGACAGTTTGCATTTAGCATATTTCTTCATCAAGATCTTGCATCCTAGTTTAAATTATGCATCAATTAGCTTAAAATCATTCATCATATAACATTTCTCATTTTCAAAGCTGTCACTAGGATCTATAATGTAGCTAAGAGAAATAGTCCTTGGAACTAGAGAGCAAAAATACTCTCAATAGGTTTATTAATTCAATTGATCTAATCATAGTTTATATTTCAATTTGATTTGACTATCTCGTTATTAATAGTTCATTGAGTTTGTGTGCAGATCAAACATACAAAATACATTTTGTACCCATCATGGGGCTCAAGCCTATAATTATAACATCAATTTTGAAGTTTTTACATTGAAAATTCTCTAAAACTAGCATATTCTTACATCTGGTACAAATATTCTCGCATCTAGTACAAATATTCTCACACCTGGTATCGAGATTATTGCACCTAGTACTAAGAATCTCACACTTGTTTCTAGATTCTCACACTTGGTTCGCAGATTCTAGAACCTGGTCTGTACATTGTAGCACTTGGTCTGTACATTCTCGCATATGTTCCAAAGAAGCTAGCATTTGGTTTTTAATGTTGAATAGTTTCATTTGATGGTTATGTGGTGCATTTTCATAAATTTTGACATTTAGGGAAGTTTTAATATCATTTAGGAAAGTTTGAATATCATTTAGGGAAATTTGCATATCCTTTAGGGAAATTTGCATATCATTTAGGTATATTCTATGTAGCATTTGGTAGGTTTTGTGTACATTTGGTCTATTCTGTGTAGCACTTGGTATGTTTTTGTTGGAAGTACAATAATGGGAAAGCAAGATACTGAGGGGGGGGTGTGAATCAGATCTTAAAACTTAACCACTTAAAACAAACTGATCCACATTCATACATATATGAATTTAACCTAACATCAGATAGTATCCAAAATATGAAATATATAACTCATAACACTAAATTTTGGTAACCCAGAAACCAAAATAGGTAAAACTAGGGTGGGGATGACACCCACAAAATCTTCACTACTGCAACAATAAAGTGTGCCTGCTAGGGCTACAAGAGTTTGATTACAAAATGCAATCTACCTGGTTAAAGGTATGTTCGGTTAAGAACTAAAGATCATTACAATCTACCTTGTCAAAGGATTTCAACTTATAGTAAAGTAAGCACTCGGCTAAGAGATTTAAAATGGTCTGCTAGAACAACTCTGTTAAGATATTTCACCTGATACACCTGTTAGAATGTTTCAAGTAGTGATCCTTCATTATGTACTTAGATGCTGATGACAAATCTTCTCTTTCCAATACCTTTTGTGATCTCACAATCTGATATGTCTTTACTTTTCTCTTCACTGCTCTGTCATTCTCCTTGATCTAGGCTTCTTCTCTAAATAACTCACTGTTCATCTTTTGTGAACACAAAAACCCTTCTCTCTCTCTCTCTCTCTCTCTCACATAATAGGGTTAGAAGCAATCTTATATGTCTTTACGGATCTAGTAGAGAGATCTAGATCAACGATCAAGATCTATTATTTATGCCTCCAATGCATTCTGATTTCCTAATTGGCTCCATGCCATGCATAGGATAAAAAAATTAAATGCATAAATAACTCAATAGATAAATATTAAATGCGTACATATGTCAGCCCAAATCTCATACAAGTTGGCCTAAACATTTCACATCAAAGTTTGAATCAATCTTGACATGTATGCAAAAATTGTTCTGCTCGACACTTAACATCTCTGTCGCTCGACACTTAATATTCTACTCAGCTTGGCATGATGTAACTCAGAAACCTAAAAAATTGCTTGGCAATGTTTCTCAGCCTTGAATGTTTAGCTCGGCCATAGTGATAACCAACTAAAATTGTATAAGTAAATGACTAAGTGTTGGTCACTAATCATCAACAAAACTTGGGGATTAACAATCTCCCCCTTTGATATTAGTGGAAAAAACACACTTATCATTTCTTTTGGTTCGTTCCATCCAAAATGTTGCCTAAGTACACAATGTAATCTCCCCTAGGAATGTACACCATAATACATACAAAAATTTACATAGTATACATTCCTTAAAAAAAATATTTACATTGATCCCTGTACTGATCTTCTTATGCTATATCCCTATCAGTCCTGTCAGATTCCCCCTTGTTTTTGTAACTGATTGCAGGTGGGGTCAAGTTATACTTATCCAAAAACTATTTATGAAGTTGTAAGGTGGACGCAAATACAGTGTCCCAACTATCCTTAATAAACTTCATAACCTCTAATTTGACTTCTAGCTCGGTAGCTAGACTTACTAAACTTTCTGCAGTGGAGAGATGTGAATTTATCTTAACCAATTCTTTTGCAGCTGAAAGTTCTTCTTGAATTACCTCCAGATGAGGTATCAGGTTTGTTTGGATAGTAATCAATTTGGTCCTTATCTGACCATCTTCAGCCATGAGCTCAGCTATCCTCCTTTGTGCATTAGTCAATTTGTTAAAATGTAAGGAGCTACTACTAGCATCCATACTCAGTGAACTTTCAGTTGACTTTAAGTCTAATTGCATTTTCTCTATGGCCTGTAGATTATCCTTTGTGTAGAATTCAACATCACTTAACTTCTTATACAAAGAATAAATATTAGTTGCAACTTCCTCCAAAATTTCTACAAGAGAAGAAAGTTCAACCCGTTTTACCGCAATATCTTCTGAGATTTTTGCCAGTACTTTGTTCTTGAATTTCCTCTCGGACCATTGCAATAACTTCTCATTAGATTAAATGTTGTCATCATTCACCTTTTGCACAATATGAACTAACTGTTCAAGAATAGGAGATTGAGGATTGTCATCTTCCATAGAAAAAGCTTTTAAAAATATATCCTTGATGTCATGTAACACCTACTTTTGCTTCTGTTCTCTTTTCATTTCCTCCTGCCTTTTCTTCCTCTTGAGTAATTCTTGAAGAGTCTCAATCTATTCATAAGATAAAACATTGGGATCCCATTGTGGAATCACAATAACTTCATCTAATGTGACATTAGGAGTGGGAGACTTCTTCCTCATGATTTTCCTCTTCTTAAATTTTGGTGAGCTAAAACTCGGCTTTGTTTCCTCAATAACTTTTCTTGTATGAGTAGGAGTCACCATTACATTTTCCAATTCAGTCAAAATTGCCTGTTGATCAGGCGTACCTCTTGTTTTGGGTCCAGTGGGAGTAGATGATGCCGAGTGTGGTAAACCAACCAACACTTGTACTACCTCTTGTTCCTTAGGTTCATTATCAGTATCCCTCATCTCCTCACCACTATCTAAGATTGTTTTCACAACCTCTAAAATAGGTGAATTCTGTGTATTTACCTCTTGTTCATCTATTTTCTCCTTTTTTTCTTCCTTTGGTTCAACTTTATTCTCAGGTTTCTCTTGAGTTCTCTCTTCATCTTCCTCTTTACTTTTCTCTCCTTCAACCGTAGTAGCCTTAATAGGTGATTCTATACTTGTGTCTCTTGGCTCATCCTGACCCTCGACATCCAAATTGCTAGAGTCATCAATTGTGACATCAATTGGACTGTCTGTTCTCAGATCAACAATGTTTACTTTCTCTGTTTGTTCTTTTGGTTCTGCTCCAGTCTTGCCAGGCTCAGTAGAAATTTGTCCTTTTTCTTTTTGTGGTGTAGGGGTGGTTTCAATTTCTTTAGCCTTCGGCTCAGATGTTCCTTCATCAGTCTTCTTCTCTTTTGGAGCAATCAATCAAAATATTTCCTTCCAAATCCTAGTACTCTGCTGTACTACAGTTTCAATATCATTTTTCAAAATAGCATAACCTCTCTATTTAGGTATGAATTTATGCTTATACTCCTCAACAAATTTTTCTCTCTATTTCTTGGTCAGCTCAGGAATGACTTGAGCTAATGTGCCTTCTCTAATCTATCTCTCATTTTTAAGTGCAAATTCCCATTTGCTAGATAGAAACTCATATAACTCACTCAACACATTGTTTCCTATCTCTATAGGAGTTAACCTGAAATTGCATATCATATCTAGTAGTGCTTCTTGAACTTTGTGCTTATCTTAAATTCTCACATACCTCTCTAATATCAGTGGGTCTCTTGAATGGTGCTATTGGTATGTTGTTGGGTTCATCAGTTTCAATCTTTTCTTCATCACTTTCCAGATCCAGATGTAGTTTCCTTCTTGGTCTCTTTACATGTAGGCTTGACACAACCTTTGTTGCAAATTTAGTCTTTGTTCCAGAACTACTCTCTCCAGCCTTCTTCTTTACATATACATTTGTTTGCATAGCTGGAGATGTAACAGTAGATTCCCTTGTCCTTGGACGATTGGCAATGGGAGGGGTAACTTTAGGTTTTTCTTGACTCAGCTTGGTTACCTTGGCTACTGCTGGTTTCTTTCCTTTTTCCTTAACATGAATCTCTTCTTCAGATTGACTAACTTCTACTTCTTCTTCTTCTTCAGATACATCTTCTCCTTGTCCAGTAGATAGGCCTAGAGGTGCATCCTCTAGCTCCTCATCACTCGGCAATCCAACCATTTTCTTCAGATTTTTCACAATCTTTTTCCTCTTTCTCTCCATGGTTCCTGCCTTAAGATTCATAGATATATTTGCCGTAGCTTCATCATAATTTCCAAATCTCTTTTCTTTTGTATCAATCTCCTCTGCTAGGAGTGCTGTGATAGCTACTGATGTTTCATCAATGTTAACTTCATAGGGAAATGACTCCAGCCATGATACCCTAGGTGTCACAGCCTAAATGTATGTGTAATCTATGTCAAGTAGAAAACATATCTCTTCATAGTTCTTTTATACAAGTGAACTATGAATTCTAGACCTCAACCTCATTCTCTTTTTGAATCCCACAAAGTAGTTTCCCATAATACTATTGAAATTATTTCCTAATTGTTGAATACATTCACTAATCTATACAGTAATAGGTCTATCCTTCTTCCAAACAATATTTCCCAGTGTAGGAAATGACTTTTGTACATAGAAGAATATGCAAACTAGTAAATAGCCAAAATTACATGATGAACTTTTAGCTTTTCTGATCGATAGTAAGTTCTCAGCTAGTTGTGTCAATTGCAACTTAGCAAGGTCATACGTGTGATTCTTCTTGACTATCTTCCATGCTTGGTCCACAGCTGTGCAAGGAACACTATCTAGTCAGCTTGACTGATAGAAATTATGTGCAATCACTCTCACTCCAAATTCAAGTTCTAAATCTTCAATTGTAGAGATAGTCATACCTCTATTATTATAGACAGCTCCAATGTTAGCTGCTATCTCTTCTTTACTTTGATCTCTCATTTTTTGCTTTCCACTGATAATAGGATATCCAATTAATCGATGAATAATATATTTAGTGATCCTAACTGGTCCATTGTCCAGCCACATATGCATATTATGAACTCAGCTTAGAACAACCTTGATCCATTCATCCTTGAAGTCTGGCAGAAAATCTAGGGCACTAGTTAACCCTTTGTCGGCTAAATGCTTGAATTCATCTTTCAGAACTCCATTTTTGTACAACTTGTTGTAGGATTTTGTCAATTCACTATCACCTACTTCACCAATCTTAACCATGTAACAAGATCTAACATCATGGATCATAAGTACCTTTGGTGGAATAGATGAGAGGGCCCCATTCAGATCACCTAAAATTGCACTTTCAGGAATGGCTCGAAAGTTAGGAGGTGCACATGCATCACTTCTTACTAGCTTAATTTGTTTCAGCTCCTCCTCCATACCTTTGACTAGTCTGGAAGAAATTGCAGCCATAATCTCTAAAATTAGGGTTCAAAAATGAAGAAAAGGATACCTCGACAAGTAACACTTTGCACTGTTCACCTTAGGGTTGCCGACGACATGCTGATGAGATTTTTGAAACAAACTTTACTAAGATCAATTTTGCAACTTCTTCAATCGCTCTATGAATACTGAAAATCACAAGGTAAAATGAAGAATAAACTATTCATCCTTATATAGACTTGAAAGCTCAAGGTAGATAATCAATAAATATTCTACCCATTAGGTTAGTGCAAACCAACTATCATTGGCCAACTAACAAAACTTGCATACCACTTGACTTACCATAATCAGCCATCACAAAACTTACTCAGCCAACCAACTCGTCACCTATAGTGCAGTTGGCTCTTCTCGGCACTTGTCACAAACATGTCCTGGTGTATCTCAACATATGCAAATATGGAATTTGGCATATTTACATATTAGGAACTGATGTAAGATTTGAAATTTAAATGCAATTCCTTACATACCTCTATTGCTTAGTTAGAGATGGTGTGATCACCTGATCCATTGGATTGGGTGACCTCGGCTTCAGTGGTTTTACTACTGCTCAGCTCTATTTTCCTTACCCATGTCTGGTTCATCTGTGCTCTTATTTCCTCAATAGTAGGAGTAGGTACTCTTTTCCTACACTCTCTCTTATTGTGACCAATCTTCAAACAACTAAAGCAGACTAGGCTTCCATTCATCCAACTTTTAGATTTTCCTCTGAAATGAATCTTTAAGAAATCTTCAGGTGCATGTCCATATTCTTCATAGTAATGAAAACTCTGCCTTGTGTTATAATCCCAGTTGTAAATGTTACCTTTCCTAGGTGCTTTTGTTCGTGTCTTTGATGTCCATTGTTGTTTAGTATTGGATCTACAATCTTGTGCTTTATGACCATGTTTCTGACACTTGTAACAATAACCATTAAATCGTAGTTTGGGAGGTGTATCACTTGCTTCATCCCAACATTCATGTGCTTTATGTCTAAATTTCTTGCAATTAAAATAGTAACCATTGAACTTAGGTTTAGGATTGGACTTACCTTTCTTTCTTTGGAAAATGTTTTCTATATGACCTAGTTTTCCACAGTGGTGGAAAACAAGCTTGTTGTGCTTTGTCTTTGCATTCCTCCTTTCACCATTCTTAGATGATTCTCCTTTCTCAGTAGATGTCTTTGGTTTAGTGTGACCTAATCTAGAAGAATCTTTTGGTCTTCTTGATGCTTCCATCAGATTCTCAAAATGAGTCAAAGATTCATCAGGTTTATTCAACCTTTCATTCAGTTCCTTCTCAGATCTCAAATCATCTTACAATTGATTGTTCTCAGATCTCAGATTCATCATTTCCATATCTTTCCTACTAATCTCTTGATTTGCAAGTAGTAGTTGATTTTCCATGTCAACCTGATTGATTGTCATCATTTGCACATCATGTGTCCTTTCATCAAGTCTGATAGTTATCACTCTTTTATCTTCTTCTACCATAGCTTTGTCATCTTCAGCTTTCTTCTTTGTTCCACTACTTCACATAGTCTCACTGTCTGCATTTCTTGTTCTCTTTTCAAGTTTCTGACTTCTTCACACAATACATTGTTCTTTTCCAGTATATCTGCAATTACTACATCGCTCTTAGTAAAATCTCCATTCTGAAATAGATTTGCAATGCCATCTTCCTTATAATGAGTATCATTCATTTGTTTGGCCAAATATCTCCTAGCTGTCAATGATTTCTTCAATTCCTGTCTTGCTATCTCAAGCTGATGTAATGTTAGCTGAATCTCAATTTTCTGATTCTCAATGACTTTACCCAACTTGTAAACCTCCATCTCAAGATCTGTACTCACAAGCTGATTAAAAGATTTTGTAGGAGACCTGTGCTCTGATACCAATTGTTGGAAGTACAATAATGGGAAAGCAAGATTGATGCAGGAGCATCCTGGGTGTAATGGCAATCTTGCATCACCCAAAAATATTTCTGTTTTCTTTTCAATAAGGGCTACCTTGTGCAGAGCTGCTATTTATGGAAACTTGCTATTTTTAGTAAGTTGGTCATACGATCT
>MU225737.1:740421-752047 GCA_018584345.1 Thuja plicata | reverse complement strand
TCTGTTCTTGCAAATTGTTGTTGCTTCTCTGTTTCTGTTATGTGTTTGTGGCATTAAGGGAAGCACGCTTCATCAAAGATACTGAGGGGGGGGTGGGGGGTTGAATCAGATCTCAAAAATTAACCACTTAAAACAAATTGATCCACATTCATACATATATGAAATAAACCTAACATCAGATAGTATCCACAACATGAAATATATAACTCATAACACAGAATTTTGGTAACCCAGAAACCCAAATAGGTAAAACTGGGGTCGAGATGACACCCAAAAAATATTCACTACTGCAGCAATAAAGTCTGCCTGTTAGGGGTACAAGAGTTTGATTACAAAATTCAATCTACCTGGTTAAAGGTCTATTTGGTTAAGAACTAAAGATCATTACAATCTACCTTGTCAAAGGATTTCAACTTACAGTAAAGTAAGCACTTGGCTAAGAGATTTAAAATGGTCTGCTAGAACCACTCTATTAAGAGATTTTACCTGATACACCTTTTAGAATGTTTCAAGTAGTGATCCTTTGTTATGAACTCAGATGCTGATGATGGATCTACTCTTTCCAATACCTTCTATGATCTCACAATCTAATATGTCTTTACTCTTCTCTTCATTGCTCTGTCATTCTCCTTGATCAAGGATTCTTCTCTAAATAACTCACTATTCATCTTTCATGAACACAAAAACCCTTCTCTCTCTCTCTCACACACACACATAATAGGGTTAGAAGCAATCTTATATGTCTTTACGGATCTGGCAGAGAGATCTAGATCAACGATCAAGATCTATTATTTATGCCTCCAATGCATTCTAATTTCCTGATTGGCTCCATGCAATGCATAGGATAAAACAATTAAATGTGTAAATAAATCAATAGATAAATATTAAATGCGTACATATGTCAGACCAAATCTCATACAAGTCAGCCTAACAATTTCACATCAATGTTTGAATCAATCCTGACATGTATGCAAAAACGGTTTTGCTTGGCACTTAACATCTCTGCCGCTCAACACTTAATATTCTACTCGACTGGACATGAAGTAACTTGGAAACCTAAAATATTGCTTGGCAATGTTGCTCGGCCTTGAATGTTCAGCTCGGCCACAGTGATAACCAACTAAAAATGCCTAAGTAAATAACTAAGTGTTGGTCACTAATCATCAACAAAACTTAGGGATTAACAGTTTTGTATTACATTCCATAGATATTTTTTTTGGAAGATTGTTGAGCATATTAAAGATTGATGTGTGTTGACATTAATGTTTTGTCATTGATGCCAACATACTATTGTTGTTGCAGACAATGTCATCAGTTTGGATGATTTGAGTTGTTCAGGTGATTGGTTGAAGACCTTGTGTTGTGATTATGTGAGGTGTTTGTTACATGTCTGTAGTTTTCCTACAGAGGTTTTTTTGTTGGTTGATTAATCTATGATTGGTCTATCAAGATGTTTCTATTTTGTGTTCCTGTTGTTTTGGTTATGATAGAGGTTGAATTTTATCTTCAATATGGATCGATTTGGTTGACTTAGTGGATGTGAAGTTGATGGATGATTTGGGACTTAATGTTGTTTCGTCTGCTGGTGTTGTTTATTGTTCAGAGTTTGACAAGCTATCTTTTTGATGTGACAAAGTTCAGTGTTCATGATGAACTGTACAAAGATGAATTTGGATCTTGAGCTAGAGATGATTGAAATATTTGAGATGCTTCTATTGTTACTTGTTGGTGTTATTTGATCATGTTTTTGCTTAGCATTGGTCAAGGTGATCAGATTTTCTGATTTGTTGAGCGTGATTGGTGTTTCTTCATTTAGGTCTTTGACGAATTGGTGAAGTAACGTGTTGCAATATTCGGTATGGATTTGGTGAAGCTGTTGCATATTTGTGGATGATGTTTTAGTTCATATATAAGTCCTGGCCAAATTTATTTGGATCATACTGGTGTTTCATTTTATTATTCATATCATTTATTTGTATAGGTCTTGGATGACGTTTTTGTTGATTATTCATTTGTAATATGTATAAATGGATAATCATTTGTGATTTTGATGTGTGTGGTAGATAGAGTAGAGAGAGATGTTTATATTATACAATTGAGGCATAAATTGTACTTCATTGGAACTATATTGGCATTGCAAATGTTGTGAGTCAATTTGGTTGTATTAGACAGTTTGTCTAGCCTTTGTAACTATTATCAGTGATTGATTGGTGAACCTGACTGAGGGCCAGATCATTCTATTATGAGTAGTGTTCTCTAGGCTATGGGCATGTAGATGTAAGTGCATTCTTCTTTGTTCTTATTTGTTCTTAACTAGGAAGTTATTTTAGTAGAGTACATCTATCTTGTGGGTTTGAATCCCCCTGAGGTTTTCCCTTAATCGAGTTTCCTCATGAACAAATCTTGTGTTGTGAGTAATGTGTTGTGGATATTGAATTATTGTTTATATTTAAAATCTCTAAGTGATTCAATTATTAATGTTTTAATTATTTTGAGTACAACTGATTCACTCCCCCTTAGTTGTGCTTGCCTTATTTGGGCCTAACAATTGGTATTAGAGCCCTGTCCTTTTGAAGAAGCTTGATCACTTGAAGGAAATTTGAAATGGAAAGCATTAGGAAAGATAGTCTAAAGTTTGATGGAACCAACTACCTGATATAGAAGGATCAGATGACTAATTATCTGATATGCATTGAAGATGAATATTGGGACATAACAGAGAAAGCTTATTCCATTCCTAATAATTTGACTCAACCTACTGTTGATGAAAAGAAGAAGTTGAAGGAAGACATGATAGCAAGGGAAGCTTTGATCAATGCATTGCTAGATACATAATACTCTCACATCTATGGATTAAGAACAACGCATGAGGTATGGAGTAAATTAGAGATTGTTTATGAAGATGTAAATAAAGCTAAGTTGTAGGGTTTAAGAGTAAAGTATGAGGAAACAAAGATGAGTGAAAATGAAACTATTCAATCCTATATACAGAGAATGAATGATGTTGTCTATTCAATCAAATGTGTTGGTGGTGTCTTGAATGATGATGAAGTTATAAGAAAAATTATGAGATCCTTGCCTCCATCCTAACAGTGAGGAGGTTGTAACTATTGAAGAAGTTATAACTATGAAAGATGTTTCTATAGAAGCCTTAAATGGTAGACTATGTTCTTATGAGATGAGTGCCCTTAATAAGGAACTTTCAAAGGTTGAAACTACATTTAAAGCCAATGTGACCAAGCATGATCATAGAGAACTCTTTTAAAGTAATTAAAGATGGCTACTTGTTAGAATTTTTTCTTTTAGAGGTGTTGACATTCATGTTTTTTCATTGATGTCAACATATGTTTCAATTGGATTCATCTGAAGTCTCAGATAAGCTAGCTATCATTGGTACATGCAAGACTGACAGAAATGTACAGACACTGTATGAGATTTTTGGAGCATTAGAGCATGGAGATGTATACGGGGATGAGAAGAGATATTATATATAAGGTCACTTGGCTTGACATTATTGTTGGCATATGTTATAGTTGTTTTGGTGAAGAGTGGTTACAGAATAGTGATAGCAGATTATGATAGAGTTGGTCTCTAAGTTTTTGGGATAACTTAGATCAAGAACATGTTATGAATTGCGATCTTAAGGCATGGTAGAAGAAATGTTGGAGAATTCTACTTGTGATTCTTTGGTTATTGTGTTCTTGGTAATGTCAAATGAGGCATGTGATCTTACGAAGATATTTTTGTGGTTGACTATAGTGGTGTAATGTGTTTAGAGGATGGAAAGTGTGGATTACAGATCTTGGAGAATGATTGATGATTTATATTTGATGTTTACTTGTTTAAGGTATCGTGTGTATCTTAGAAAGGGTCCATATAATTTTTTTTGCATTAGGGAGGTCTTAGTAGGCCGACCTAATTGCTTATTAAAAACTTGTATAAAGGAGAGTTGTTTCTTGATGATATTTGATGGAAGTGTAATGTGGAAGCTGCAAGCTTCTAATTGTGAAGTATTCTGAATGCAAAGTAGAGATATTGATTGTGATGACCTTCATTAGAAATGTTTAGGCAAAGCAATTTGCTATCAATCAGTTCACTGGTTATTGTATACTTTAATATATGTATTTTGGACAGTGAGTCCTAAAGGTGGATTTAACCTTCTCATTTGGGCAGTGATCCTACGAAGTGAGCCTCTTATTTCTCTTGAATCCTAATAGGGTCTATCCTTTAACATGGACTATGTACTATATGTAATAATCAGCTCCTAACAGGGTTAAATCTCCTAATAGGGATACAATACTTTTAGTGCATTATTTGTGGGTGCTAATTCTCACCTGTTTTTTTTTTTTTTTTCCCTTAACAGGGTTTCCTTGACAACAATTGCTTGTGTTGCTTTTGATCTGTTAATATTTTCAAGTAATTGGTTTATAAAGTTTTGATTTTAATTAATTGGCATACAAATAATTAACTCCCCCCTCTTAGTTGTGTTGGTGGACTATTATTACTAACAATTGGTATTAGAGCCTGTGGTCCTTTGAGAGAAAGCTTAACAAATTGAGGTGATCCTGAAGATGGTGTTCTATAGGAAGGAGAGTCTGAAATTTGATCCTAAAAATTTTGACAGTTGGAAGAACAAGATGAGAACTCACATACTCTACTTATGGATTTATTGCTAGATGATTACTAAGAAAGATGCTCAAATAAATATTGAAGATGAATTAGATAAAGCTAATGAAGATGTAAAGAAGTTATTTAGTTGTAATATGGTTGCAAGAGAGGCATTGATCAACACATTCTTTGAGGGTGAATTCACAAAGGTTAAAGAATTGGATTCTGCACATAAAATTTGGAAATACTAGAGGCATAATGAGAATGTCAGAGCATATGTATAGAGGGTTACATAAGTTGGATGCGAGTAATGAGAATGTAAGAGCATATGTACAGAGGGTTACATAAGTTGTTACAAGAATTTGAAACTCAGGAGGCACATATACTAAAGAAGAAGTGATCACAAAGATTCTCAGATATTTGACACCTATATTCAAAACTAAAATGAAAGTGATAGAAGAGATCATACCTTTGTCAGCAAAGTTCAATAGAGAGGTATTGATTTCTAATTTGACCACCTTTGAGGCCAAAGAGCTGGGAGATACACTACCTAAAGGGGAATTTGCATTCCTTAATGGAGATCTAGAGGGAGAAGTGTACATTGAGCAACCTAATGGTTTTCAATTGAAATATCATGAAGACATGGTTTTCAAGTTGAAAAAGGCATTGTATGGACTAAAACAAGCACCTAGAGAATATTATGCTCAGTTAGAAGTCATTTACTACATTTTGGTTTCAGAAAAGGTAGTACAAACAGTAATTTGTATTTAAGAACTAGTGAAGATGGAATATTTATTATTGAAGTCTTTGTAGATGATATTATTTTTGGAGGCAATGATGAAATGAGTAAGAATTTTTCTAAGGAAATGAAAAATGAATTTGAAAAATCTATGATTGGTGAAATGAAGTTCTTCCTTGGTTTGCAAATTACTCAAGACAAACATGGTATTTTCATCTCTCAAATGAAGTACCTTAAGGAATTATTGAAATTTTTTGGAATGGATGATTGTAAACCTATTGGAAAACCTATGGTTAGTGGTTGCAATCTTACTACTACTGATGAATCTCAAAGTGTTTTTCAGATAAAGTACAGATCCATGATTGGAGGCTTATAATATCAAACTCACACTAGACCAGACATTGCAAATTTAGTTGGAATTGTTGATGATAGGAAGAGCACAAGTGGTGATGAATTTTTTATTGGAAAGAGATTGGTTTCATGGTTAAGTAAGAAGCAGGATTATATAGCTCAGTCCACTACTGAATCATAGTATGTAGTTGCTACTATAAATTGTACACAGATTATTTGAATGAAGCAGATGCTGAAGGACATTGGGATAATCTTTGAATAGCTAGTTGTTATACATTATGATAATACAAGGACAATGAACATGTCAAAGAATCATGTTATGCATTCAAAGACCAAACACATTTCAATCAAATACCATTTCTTAAGAGACAAGGTTGCAGAAAAGGAAGTAAGATTAGAGTACATCAGTACAAAGGAGAAAATAGAAGACATATTAACAAAACCTTTGTCAAAAGATGCCTTTGAGTATCTCAGAGGTATGGTTGGGGTGAGATCCCATATTTGCAAAGACTAAATGATGTATAAATGCATCAGTCCAATAACTATAAGATCTATATCAATCATTGGACTTGATGCTTGGATCCACTCCTTAGGGGGAGTGATCAGGAATTGAGAGGGGGGGGGGGAATCAGGAACCTATGAAACTTAATACACAATTAACTTGAATGATAACATGCATAGAAATGAAAGTAAAGAACACATAACTCATAANGGGGGGGGGGGGAATCAGGAACCTATGAAACTTAATACACAATTAACTTGAATGATAACATGCATAGAAATGAAAGTAAAGAACACATAACTCATAACACATTATTTGGTTACCCAAAAACCTTCCAAAGAAAGTAAAACTGGGGTGGGGATGATACGCACAAGATTTAGTACTGCAGTATAAATTTAGTCAGTTAAAGCTTACAACGACCACTTTTGATGGTCTGCCCTATTAGGAGCATACAAAGGACTTGTTAGGTCCACCTTATTAAAGGATTTATTACAATACAAAATGTAGTGCAACTCTATTAAGAAATTTAGAGAAAGGACTGTTAGGTCCACCTTGCTAAAGGATTTTGCTGATCCACCTGTGAGAATGAATCAGTTGTTGATCTGCTCTGTGCAACTGTAATTGCTGATAATGATCCTTTGAATGTAACTGATCACCTGGTAGTGATAGATAAGTCTTTGCTGTCCAAAATGCTTATGCACTTAGTTAATCTATTTTCACATGTCTTCTGCACATATATTCATCTTACAAAACTTGCTACATACTTGATAAAATAAGTTTTCTTACATATATATCATATGAAAATATACAACACTGAAAGTCGGCTTGCAATTACAAAATGATATATAATAATATATATTATGTCAGCCTCATAACTATCACTCGGGTCCACATCTTTACTCGGGTTATACTGTCACTCAGGTCATACTGTCACTCAGGTCAACTCAGAATGTCTTAAGTGTTTTGACACTAATTGACAATATGTCTTTCCATAAGGTCTACAGTCTCCCCCTTTGGCATTAGTGGAAAAACACTTTATCATTGATTTTTGCAATTGTTAAGTCAAAAGCTCCCCCTTCTTGACTACTCAGGTTTTGACTCTATTCTTCTGCTCGGGTCTGACTTGCTCTATTTTTTTATTTTTCAAAACTATTTTGTAAAGTATATTTTCTCCATAATATATACTGAACACTATGTATACTATACAATGATATCCTTTTCTATACAATATACAATGATATCCTTTTCCCCCTTATTTTTGACAAAATGCCAAAATTGTATTTACACAGTGATCCCAAAGTAGGATAGGAAGTCAATATGTACCTTCATAATTTGAGACAAAGTATTGTCCCAATTCTCCTATAGTATCTTTAATATATGCAATTCAATTTGAAGTTCTCTAGACAACTCCACCATAGTTTTAGCAATAGAGAAGTTGTTGTCATGTATGAGTGTCTTGGCATGTGCAATATGTTTTTGCATGGTCTGCATATGGGGTAGGAGATGGATCTGTATATCTGTGAGGGACTCTCTAGTTCTTGCTTCTTCTTTCAATAATTCAGCCTAAAGACCTGTTAGATACTTGATTTTTAAGAAATGAGCTGAACTGGTGCTCGGGTCAGCTGCTAATAGCTTTGCACTTTCCTTCATGTCACTGTCAACCTTTGCTAACTTATATTTGATCAGAGTGGTCAATTTGGAGGAGTCACTCAGCTTTACAAATAATTCTACCACTTTGGCGACAATGGTTTCATGAGTGCTAATGGTGTTCGTTAGTTGCACTTGATCAATTGCAATCTTCTTTGCAATGTTTTCAAGAACCTTGTTCTCAAATTTATTCTCTGCCTCTTGTAGCTTCTATTGACCATTCATGTTCGTATTGAACTTTTGGACAATGTCAACAAGTTGATCCAATATTTTTTTAGTCTCATTGACCTCAATTTGTAAAGCATCAACAAATATGCTTTTGATGTCTGTGAGTACCTTATTCCTCTTTCTTTCCCTTCTGAGCTTTTTCTATGTAGCTCTTTTCATCCAAAACTCACCCAAAATTTCCATTTTCTCTTCAGAAAGATTAGATTGATCCTAGTTTTGAATGACAATCTCTTCATCAAGATCAATCTCACCAATATTTATTAACTTTTCTTTTCCCTTTACCTTGGGACTTAGGGAAGGAATAAGTTCCTTGCTTTTACTTTCCTCAACCTTGCTATCAATGTTTAGTCCTACTAGGTCATTGACCTTTACTGCATCAGATGATGGTGTACCAATTGTTGGACTAATGTGAACTAATGAATCAATACTGGCAGTAGAGACATTTACCTTATCCTTCTGTGACTCGGGCATTGATTGGAGCCTGTTGCTCGGTTGCTACTTGGTCTGATGGTTCTTCAGTCTTGTCCTTGCTCGGAGGTATGATGTTCTGATTTGGAGATTGGGACAATGATGCCATTACCCGAACTAATATCTATTCAACATCTGACTCTTCAATAGTCTGTACCTCAGGTAGAGTATCATCCATCTGATCTATACTCGGGATATCTATTTTATCATCAACAATTTTTTGCTCAAAGATTGTTTTCCACACTAATGTGGCTCACTTCACTACATCTTCAATGTTCTTGTTTAGAATCTAAAATGTTCTGAATCTGGGTGTATGATTGTTTTCATACCTTTTTAGAGTTTCCTTGATTTCTTTTCCCTTCATTGCAGGCATAACTTGCTTAAGTGTCTCTTCCCTTATATCCTTTTCCATTCCTACTGCATTTGACCAGGGGATAGAGATTGCCTTGTATAAATCTTCAGTCATGTAACTCTTGAACTCGGAAGGGTCATATTTCCATTTGGCCATCTTTTATACAATTGCTTCTTCAATTTGATTCTTTTCTTCTTTTGATCGAGAAGAGTAGTTGAGTGATTTTACAGAGCTCATTGCTCTACCTTCTTTAAATGCCTTAATCTTATGCTCAAGTGAAGGTGGTGGTTTCTTGAAAACCACAGTATCATCTTGTTTTGCTTCATCATCACTATTTTTATCCAAATTAAGTTTTCTTTTTGACTTTCTCTATGTGAGAACAGGGGTAGGGCCCTTTTTCTATTTAGGTTCTACTTCAGTTTCTTCCTCTGATTGGATATCCTCTATTTCAAAATCTTCCTCTTCAATGGTGGTAGGGGAGTCCAAGGTCTTGCCATACTTTTTCTGAAATTTGTTAAGCCTTTTCTCTCCTCTTTTCAATATCTTAGGGATTTCAATTTCTATGGAAATCCTATGTTTTTCTTCCTCATATGTTCCAAAGTAAAGTGCCTTTGGATTAACAAGTTCATTAACAAGAGCTTCTATGATGTTCTTAGTATCATCTATATTGACCTCATAGGAGAGAGGTTTCACCCATGCATTCCTAGGTCTCACTGCTTGAATATAGACTTTGTCACAGTCAACTAGGAAACAAATATCATCTTTATAGTCCTTAACTAGTTTCTTGGGGATTCTATATCTACTCTAAATTCTTTGTTTGAAGTGTTCAATGTACCCATCCATGATACTAT
The DNA here is from genome assembly GCA_018584345.1 of Thuja plicata. Taxonomy (NCBI): domain Eukaryota; kingdom Viridiplantae; phylum Streptophyta; class Pinopsida; order Cupressales; family Cupressaceae; genus Thuja; species Thuja plicata. The sequence continues at coordinate 742,301 of MU225737.1, read as the reverse complement.
CAAAATTATCTCCTAATTCTTCTATATAGTCATTGATCTGATATATGAATGGTCTATCCTTCTTCCATACTACTTTACCCTTAGAAGGAAAGAAATTTTCAACATAAAATAGTATACAGATCAAGAGTGAACAAAACTTACAAGAATTAGTCTTTGATATCTGGATGTTCTCTATATTCTTGCCCAATTGGATGAGTTGAAGTTCTGCAAGGTCAAATACCAAGTTCTTATTTATAACTTTGTAGGCTAGGTCAACGGCTTCACATGGAACACTATTGGGTCGGCTGGAGCTATATATTTTGTGAGCAATTACATGGATGCAAAAATTTAATTCATTATCAGTTACTCCATTCAGTCTCATTCCTTTTTCGTCCATCTCGACAAGAGTCACTTTTCCCAAATCATCCTTGTTTAGGGTTTTGGAGGCCTTAGGTTTGTCAAGCATGGGAAATCTAGTGATACAGTGTATCATTTTCTTTGTAATCTCTACTAGTTTATCCAACCATATTTGTATGTTATGAACACAACTGAGAACATACCTAACCCATTTCACTTAGAAGTTCTTCTTTGGCATATGCATGATGTGCGTTAAACCCTTGGTCTCAATGTGTTTGTGCTCAAGCTTCAAATTTACGTCCTCACATAATGCATCAAATGCTTCATTAATTTCCACATTTATAAGTTCCTGTAGCTTGCAATGATAAAAACTATGAATGTCATTTACCAGTAGTACCCTCAGAGGAATCAAAGAGTGAGCTCCCATCGGGTCTAGTTCATCAGCAATTGCAGGATACAATTTAAACACAGGAGGATCACAAATAGTATTCCTCACCAACATCTCTGAACCCTTTTTTGCCTTGCTGCTAGAAGTGGATGCCATATCTGATTCAGACGAATTGCTCAAACTTTTCTCTGGAGTAAAAACTTTCTCTTTGTCGCCAAGTGCTTTGAATTCTTTGTGCATAATGACCTTCTTAACTCTTCATTTATAAGAGTTTTAACCGTTAGGGTAAAACATTAAATTCTCTGTACAAATTAGTTGGCATAGCTCGTGTATAACCAATATTTACTTGGAAGCTTGGGTGTAGCTATTATTGTCAATTACCAATATGGCCCGACTTAGCTCAGGTAAGCCAGAGGGTTTGGGTGTAACTTGTAATCTGACTCAGGTAGTACTTATGATATATCCTAGATGCATCAATATGCAAATTTGGACTGCTATATTATCTGGAACTGATGAATTACATCTTGAATTGCACAGTTCCAGTCATCTCCTTGAATTTATTCTGTAATGGTAGATCCACCCAATTCATTGTTCTAGGTGTTAGTAGATCCTTCATTGTTTTGGTCTGAATTGTCATAAGAATTTCATACCCATTGCTTGCTCATCTATGTTATGATTTTAGAGACTTTATCTTTCCCATTGTCAAAGACAGTATCAACCTTTTCTCCATTCATACAGTTTCTTCTTAGATGTCTAAGTTGCTTGCATACATATCATCTCTTGGTAGGATCTCTTTTTCTGAAATGAGTCTTTATACAGTTTGCACCAATGTGCCCATATTCACCACAATGACAACATCTGTACCATGTATTGTAATACCAACCAAAAATTGCTTTAGCCAATTGTTCAGCATGATTCCAGTTCTTTGTTCTGCACTCGGAGGATTTGTGACCTTGTTTGTTACACCTGTAGCATTTCCCTTCAAACTTGGTTTTCTCTTTGCATTCACTTGTTCTATGTCCATGTTTGTTGTGTTAGGAATAAGGTGTCTCAACCTTGGATAATTCCTATTCTTATTATTTGTTTTGTAAAATTTATTTCTTGCAAATAATGTTGATGTGTCGGCATCTTGAATTGTGTGTAAGGAGATCATGGC
>MU225737.1:716463-735255 GCA_018584345.1 Thuja plicata | reverse complement strand
TTCCTATTTTCTCAGAGAATGGTAAAAACCCTAATACGGTTATCGTTAGGAGTAGCCCTAAAAAGTGAAGCGCATGATATAAGCATTTTTTAGGGTTGCGAAGAGAAGCGATGCGAGTGTATTGTTGGAATGGTTTTATGCTGCCGTGATTTGTCTTCAAGGGTTTTGAAATCTTCTGAAAGAACTTGCATTGCAAGTGTATTGTAACTGTAATAGTTTTTGATCAATACATTGTGCAGGTTTTGGAGTGCTGGGGTTTTTTACCGAAAGGTTTTCCCCAGGGTATATCATTGTGTCATTCTCTATTTTCTGTATGCATGGTATGTGGTTGAAATATCTTTGTTGAAGTAGTTAACGAATCTGTAATTGTAAGGATTTAAAATAATTTGCACAATACTTTCCTATAGAGATTAGCGTAGGAAGTTGTTTCCGCACCTGAGTTTCCTTACATGTTGCAAGTGTAACTTTATCCATTGAATCTTGACTTTCCATTGCTCCAACATTTGTTTGATGTGTGTCCTTACTTACCACAATGACTGCATGAAGGCTTGTTGTTCCTTTTTTCTCCTTGTTGAGAGGTTTCACCTTGTTTAGTATAACCTAATCCACTCTGTCCATTATGTTTGAATTTTGTTGTCTGATCTATGCTTGTTTGTGAAATATTCTCATTTATTTGTTTTTAGTATTGGGTTCAGTCTGTAGTCTATCATTTTCTGTCCTCAAATTGATAACTTCTTGTTTTGCATTATTGAGTTGATTTACCAAATTAGTTTGCTGAATAGACAAGTGATGGATTTCATTGTCTTTTTCTTCCAGCCTTGTACTCAACAATCTTTTGTCTTCTTGTGTTGTTTTCTTGTCATCTTCTACTTTGTTCTTCTATTCTATGACTTCACAGATCCTGATTGAATGGATTTCTTGTTCTCTTTTCATTTTTCTTATTTCTTCATGTAAATTGAGATTCTTTTCAAGTAGGTCTTTGATGGCTGCACCAGCTTCTTTTGAGCTTCTATCTTTGCACATTACTTTAATAGTTTCTTCTATAAAGTTCTTGTCATTCATCTTTACTACTTGTTCTTTTCTTGGTTTTAGAGAGAGAGAGAGAGAGAGAGAGAGAGAGAGAGATGCTCCTTTATTTTATTAACCTGATCCATGGCTAAATTAAGATCTATCTTCTCATTCTCAATGGATTTCTCCAGTCTATAGGTTTCCATGCTTTCTGATCTTTTCTCAAGCTCTCAAACTTATGAGAAGAGAACCACTGCTCTGATACCAATTGTTGGAAATATATAGTGTGCCCAGTGATTGAGGGGGGGGGGGGGGGAATCNCCAGTGATTGAGGGGGGGGGGGGGTGAATCAGGAACCTATGAAACTTAATCCATAATTAACTTGAATGATAACATGCATAAAACTGAAAGTAAAGAATACATAACTCATAAAACATTATTTGGTTACCCAGGAACCTTCCAAAGAAAGTAAAACTGGGGTGGGGATGATACCCACAAGATTTAGTACTGCAATATAAATTTAGCCAGTTAAATCTTACAATGACCACTTATGATGGTCTTCCCTGTTAGGAGCATACAAAGGACTTGTTAGGTCCACCTTGTTAAAGGATTTATTACAATAAAAAATGTAGTGCAACTCTGTTAAGAGATTTAGAGAAAGGACTGTTAGGTCCACCTTGTTAATGGATTTTGCTGATCCACCTATGAGAATGAATTAGTTGTTGATCTGCTTTGTGCAACTGTAATTGCTGATAACAATCCTTTGAATGTAACTAATCACCTGATAGTGATAGATAAGTCTCTACTGTCCAAAATGCTTCTGCACTTATTTAATATATTTTGACATGTCTTCTACACATATATTCATCTAAAGTCTTAGACAAACTGGCTATCACTAGTACAGGGAAGAATGACAGAAATGTATGGACACTGTATGGGATTTGAGAGCATGTGAGCATGGAGATATATATGGGCATGATAAGAGATCTTATATCTAAGGTCGCTTGGCTTGATATTACTATTGGCATATTTTATAGTTTTTTTGGTGAAGACTGGATATAAAATAGTGATAGAGAATTGTGACAGAGTTGGTCTCTGAGTTTTTGGGATAACTTGGATGTGAGCACGTGTTATGACTTGTGGGTTTAAGGTATGTAGAAGACATTTTGGAGAATGTTACTTATGATTCTTGGGTCTCTGTGTTCTTGGTGACATCAGCTAAGGCATGTGATCTCGTGAAGATCTATTTGTGGCTGACTACAGTGGTGTAACATGTTTAGAGGATGACGAGTGTGGATTACAGATTTTTGAGTATAATTGATGATTTTTGTTTGATGTTTACTTTTTTAAGGTATCGTGTGTATCTTAGAAATGGTCTATATATTTTTTTGTGCATTAGGGAGGTCTTAACAGGATGACCTAATTACTTATTGTAAACTTGTATAAAGGATAGTTGTTTCTTGATGAGATTTGATGGAAGTGTGATGTGGAAGCTACGAGCTTGTAATTGTGAAGTCGATTGAATGTAGAGAAGAGATGTTGATTGTGATGAACTTCATTGGAACTGTTTAGGGAAAGAAATTTTCTATCAATCAATTCACTCGTTCTTGTATACTTCTATATCTGTACTTTGGACAGTGAGTCCTGAAGGTGGATTTAACCTTCTCATTTGGGAAGTGAGTCTCTTATTTCTCTTGACTCCTAATAGGGTGTGTCCTTTAATAGGGAATGTGTACTATAAGTAATAATTATCTCCTAATAGGGATACACTACTTTTAGTGCATTATTTGTGGGTGCTAATTCCCACCATGGTTTCTCCCTTAACAGGGTTTCCTCGACAACAACTACTTGTGTTATGGTTTTACTTTTGATTGTTCAAATTTACATTAAGTGATTAGTTTATAAAGTTTAATTATTTGGCATACAACTGATTCACCCCCTCCCCTCTTTGTTGTGTTGGTGGACTATTATTGCTAACACTACTATGCTAAGCAATGGGAAGATATCATGGAAGATGAAAGAAATATAGATGGACTTGAAGCTTTGATTGCAAGAAGATTTCCTAAAGGCTCTAGTAAGTATGAAGGAAAGTTACCTTTGAAATTTTTTTATTTTAATAATATTGGTCATATTGCATCTAGATATCCAAATAATGTCTCAAAGGAATCTAAGCTAAGATCTAATAAATTTCATCGTAAGGGTCATAAACGCTTTTATACTACTAAGGAAGGTGTGACTGATAATGAATCTATTGCCAGTGATGAATAAATTGTGCTTATTTATATTAAAGAAGATAATCCTAAGGAAGAGAAAGCATCGGTTTCACGTATTGATAAAAGATACGAATGGGTCATTGATAGTGGATGTTCACATCATATGAATGGTGATAAAAATAAGTTTTTGAAGCTTGAAGACTATGATGGTGGTGTTGTTAGGTTCAGTAAAAACATGCCTTTCTTGATAAAAGGAAAAAAAGGATCTATTACTCTTGATGGTAAAAAAATACCGATGATGTTCTGTATGTTGAAGGATTAAGTCATAACTTGTTAAGTGTTGGACAACTGTTAGACAAGGGATACAAATTTAAATCCATAGGAGTGTGCAAAATCATTAGAACCAATGGAAAGTTGATTGCATCAGGTACATAGACTATAGGTAATTTATTTCATTTGAAAATTATTGAGAATAAATGATTTATTTCTAAGGTTGATGATAGTTGGTTGTGACATAGAAGATTTTTTCATGTAAACTTTGATAATATGGTAAAGGTTAGCACTACTAATGCTGTAAGAGATTTGCCTGAGCTGATGAAGCCTAACAATTTGTGCAAAGAATGTCATTTGGAAAAACTGACTAGATCTACTTTTGAGAGTAAGACATATGCTTTAAATGGATTGCTAATTTGGTACATACAAATTTGTGTGGTCCTACAAAGACAAAAAGCTATTATGGTGACAAATATTTTATGCTATTCATTGGTGACTATTCAAAGATGATGTGGGTTACATTTTTGAGAGAAAAATCAAAAGCTTTTCAGAAATATTAGATATTCCAGATGATGGTTGAAATAGAGTCTAGACAAAGATTGAAGTCCCTCAAATCAAACAGAGGAGGAGAATTTACATCTGGTGAATTTTATGCTTATTTCGAAGAACATAGAATTAAGAGGAAAACCTATTCTCCATGAACCACATAGTAGAATGATGTAGCAGAGAAAAGGAACACAATTATTCTAGACACAATGAGAACCATGATGATTGAAGTAAATACTTCACAGATCTACTAGAGATAAGTCATGAGTATTGTTGTTTATGCCTTGAACCAAGTGCAGATAAAGCTAGGAACCAATAAGAATCCTTATGAACTTTTGTATGGTGATATTCCTACTCTGAAATACTTTATAATTTTTGAAAGTAAATGCTATATCAAGAGAGATGAAGACATTGGAAAGTTTGATCCTAGAACTAATGAAGGAAACTTTCTTGGATATTATACTAAGAGAAAGTATATAAGTTTTATAACTATAGATTGAAGAAGATTGTTGAAAGTGAAAATGTTAGAGTTGATGAAAATGTGCAAAGATCAGAAATAACTTGTAGGTTTGATGAAGAGGACAATCAAATTATGGAAATGCAATATCAAAATCAGAATTAGAATGGTTCCATACAGAAAACTGAGCCAGTGGAAAATGAGGAGGATATTCAAATAGAAAGGTCAGCTACAAAATCAAATCCAAAAACTCCATGGTATGTAAGGATTAATCATTTTGAAGATGTTATTGATGGTGATAAGAATAGAGGTGTTCAAACTAGAGGAAGGATTGATATAGAAGAAAAATGTTTTCTATCTGAATTTGAACCTAAAGATGTGAATGAATCTTGTAATGATGAGAGTTGGATAAATTCTATGAGGGAAGAACTTGATCAAATTGAAAAGAACAAGACTTGGATTCTTGTTCCTAGACCTATGAACAATAATGTGGTCATAACTAAGAGGGTATTAAAGAACAAGTTGAATGAAGATGGAAAGCTGGTTCAGAACAAAGCTAGATTGGTATGAAAAGGGTACACACAAATGGAAGGTATTTATTTTCAAGAGACCTTTTCCACTGTAGCTAGAATTGAAGCTGCCAGATTACTACTTGCATATGCAGTTTACAAAAAATTCAAAGTATATCAGATGGATGTTAAGTCTACATTTTTGAATGGTGAGTTAGGGGAATATTTTTACATTGAGAAACCTAATGGATTTCCACTAACAGATGAAGGAGATATGGTTTGTAAATTTCAAAAATCACTATATGGATTGAAGCAAGCTCCTAGATCCTAGTATGCCAGATTGGACAAATACTTGATAAAGATTGGATTCAGTAAAGGTATTGCTGACAGTAACTTATATTTCAAAATAGTTGATGATTATATCTTGATTTCTAATGTCTTTGTTGATGATATCATTTTTGGAGGTAATGATGATTTGAGTAAAGTTTTTGTTGAAGAAATGCAAAAATAATTTGAGATGTCTATTACAGGTGAGATGAGATTATTTCTTTGATTGAAAATTGGTCAGTAGATAAAGGAATTTTTATTACATAGTCCAAGTGTCTCAAAGAATTATTAAAGAAATTTGGTATGGAAGATTCAAAACCTATTGGAACCCCTATGGTTATTGGTTGCAAATTGTCTAAGAATGATGAATTCACTGCACAAATCAAACAAGGTATAGATCAATGATTTGTGGATTGTTGTACTTAACTCAGACTAGACTTGATATAATGAATGTTGTTTGCATTATGGAAATATTTCAAGTTGAACCAAAATAATCACATGTTGTTGCTATCAAAAGAATATTCAGATACTTTAAGGGAACATGTTGTTGGTTCCCAAAATCACAAATTGGAAATCTAAGAGTTTTGCCACTTCTCTTAAAGGCTTCTCAATCTTTTTTGGCTAATGAATGGGAATGATCACTTGATCAAATTCCCCTACACTTTAGGCTTTTCTAAACCAAGTTAGGTAACTCGCTACCTCAAACCCAATCTATTGGTTGGATGCTTTTATATAGAGGATTAAAATTAAATGATCTCTCAAGATGGAAATGGTTCTTGAGGTAGATCTATTTTGATTTCCACAACACTTAGATAATTTGTGAATTCTGAAATACTTGCTTAAAAGGAAATGCTTGTAAAAATAAATACTTTGTTGTATAAATGATTCATGAAAATTGAATATGATTTCTTGATTTACATTTCTCTAGAGATACTTGATTAAATTACCTTAGATCATTATCAGACCAGTGCCTTATGCTTTGCTAATAATTATCAATTCAATTAAGTGATCCTACGTATAACCCTGTGAGACAACTTTCATAACTTACTCTTAAAGCAAGACCATCACTTTAGAGGCATCTATATGCATTAATAATTTAAATTTTTTTGTTACAATTAGTCTTATAGATTTTAACTTCCTCACGGAAGACCAATAAGACAAAGTGAATCCTTGACAACCAATCTTCAATCTGATGATCAAACTAAAACTTAATTCAAATTATAATGACATAAGATATCACATTGAAGCATCTAAATAAATAGATTATCACAGAGAACTGATCAATTAAATGAACAGATTGTTACCAAAATTCTCCCACAGGCTCATTTTTTGGTAGAGCCATTATGAATTCAGGTTTTAAGGTACATTTAGATTTCAAATCAGCTCTCATGATTTACAAATAGTATTACTAATTTTTACAATGAATGTTACATTTTATGAAGAAAAGAAAAGTAATAGTTTTTGTGCATTCATGAGATTCTTTTCTAAAAATGTAATGTTTATTTATCAAAATATTGAGTTTGTACTCCACACAAGCCATGAAGATAGCTAAAATAATTCATTGAATTTTCTATTTGAAAATCAAAATGAATATATGTACAAGTGGAAAGAAAAGAAAAGAAATGAAGGCTGGTCATTTCTTGAATGACTAGTGGAGATGTAGGAGTTGGTATTGATTGGGCTTGTCCTCATTTGATTGGATCCATTCTCCTCGCTATCCTGGGCCTGAAAAGGAAGAAAAAGCAAGGTTAGAACATTAAAGATCTAAACAATGACTGGGCTACAGTTCATTTCTTTGCCCATGTAATCATGTTTGATTGCCAAATTGAAAATACATGAAAAATCAGCTTCAGATCAATAAACATAATCAACCAACATGCCATTTTTAAAAGCAACATTTCTCAGGGAAGGTAACATGAATGCATCAGATCGGTAATCAAATAAGTCACATAAATGATTCAGAACAGGGTACAAGTGAAATAAAGTTATAGTACTATGTGAAGGAACATATAACAACTAATGAGACATACATCGACTGTTAAAAGAGACAAGCATATCAATGTTAGGAAAGCTTTATGCTTATGAGAATATCAAGTAAATATCAAGCAGTCGCCATGGGATCATAAGGAGTAGACATTAATGTAATAGTAGAGGTATGGAGCCTGGGAAGTCATGAATGTTCCTGTCTCTTAATTTTCATGGTTTCAAAAGGAGTTTCATAATGTGGAAAACAATGTCAAGGTTTCATTGTTTCTGAGGATCTTCATATGTTTTTGAAGGAATTTCAAATGTTTTAGAAGAGTTCATCATTACATTCACTATTTTATGGATGACCGATAGTACTTTCAAGAGTATAGAGGGCTTGAACAACGAGACCCATGGCTTACATAAAGAAAAGGAAAAAAAACCATAGATAGTCATGGCCATGAAAGGAAGAGAGGGTTGAACCCTACAATGAAAAGTACAGAGCTCGAGTATCAAAGGACATAGCTTCAACATGATTTTTTTTTTTAAGGAAAGAGATTATTCTTCTAAGTAATAGAGAAGTTGCAAAAATCCTTTAAAAAATTAATCAGAAGAAACCATAGGAGGTTGCAGTCTTCAAAGAAGCAGAGCTTGACATACCTGAAGGCACATGAAGATCTATGTGTATCTTCGTGACTAGTCTCTATCAAAATTATTGCAACAATAACCCTAAGTTGGCGAATACAAGAAAAGAAAGCAGAGTCCAAAGCACAAAATGAAATGCCAAAGTTGAAAAGGTCAGGCGTTCAAACCAATTTTATCTATCTTTCTTCCATAGAGTTTCCACCAAGGGTTCTCAAAATCTCAGCAATGGCAGTGCGGGCAGAAGAAAAATTGCACGTATTCTCCAATGATGGTAAATTGGGGTACTTGTATGATGTCATAAAATAAAAAAAACATCTTCTAACTTACATTGTGTCCTAGCATCTTTCCTATTATGGCGACATTCTTAGCAGAGAGGAAAAGAAACAAATGTGGAAAAGGTAAATGAAACAATGTTTTTAGATTAGGGTCAAATGCCCTAATACTTCTATCGATTAGAAAAGGTTATGCGTTTGGTCAACTTATTAATTTTTTTTTCCAAAATTTAGGTTTCATAATAGATTTTTGCATAAATATAAATGGTACATTAATATTTTCCTAATAATACTTGTCACTTGGTAAATATTTATGAAAAAATCATATTTATTAAGTGATAAATATTATTAGGTAAGTATTAATATCTATTATGAAATTATGTATCTTTTGCATTAATAAACTGTAATTAATATTCTTTAAGTTGGTAATCATTATAAACCACTTAATGAATATTAACTAAAATGAAATTGCGTAGAAGTTGGTGCTCTTTTGGAGTCAAGGGAGGAGTCAAACTGATTTATGAGTTGTGTCAAGTATTTAGGGAAGTTGGATTTGGTCTTCCAACAAGGAGAGAGTATATAGGGTTGTTTGAGTCTTTTTAGGGGCTAGTTGAGCATTTTTGGGAGTCATTATGATGGGTAATTGAAGGGGTTATACTTTTTCATCTTTCCCATATACTTTTGGAGACCTTTGAGGACCTTAAAAATAATTTTTCTTGTTGAATCCGACCCCAAGGATTCAGGTTCTATTTTCATGGAGATGTTTCATGTCGAAACAAAAATACTTGTACTTGGCTCATTTTGGAGGTAGTTCTAATTATGCAGAAAGAAGGCTTTGTGACATCTTTTTGGTCCTTAGCATATTTTTATTACAGGAATTTGTAACTCAATTTTGGAAGATCAAATACAAGTAACAACATATAAGTTTATGTTATCTGAGTTTCTTTTGGAGCCTTCTTTTCTTTCTGTGTGTATTTTTTAGGTGATTTGACAAGGATAACTAGTGAATTTTCATCATTCCATGTTATTTTGTCTCACCTAACACCTAGTTGCAGAAAAGTATGTTTGCTTGTAGGTTTTTAGTATATGCCTTTAGGTGTGAAACTGATAAGTGATGCATTTTTCTTCCTCCTTGGTTAGGTTCATGTTTCAGACTTTATTACAAAGTATTTATGCAAGCCTATACAGAAAAGATGTTGTTTTCTTGTGTTTATTCAGATAGTATAAAATCCCTTTTCAGTTATTTGTAGCTGCACTTTCATGTCATTTTGGTGTATCACCTGGTTCACAATAGTTTAATTTGCAGTATTAGGTTCATTTCAGTAATCTCTTCTCCTTTTCCTTATCAATTTTAGTTGAGTTCTAAGAGCTATAAGTGATCATCAAATAGGAACCGACCTAGAATCTGGAGATTCATTTCAGTTATAGGAAAATCCCACCACCTAGGAATGATTTCATGTTGACCAAGAATCCAAGCTGTAAGTTACAAGCTTAAGGGTGAAAATTTTAGGTCTTAATAGAGATAAATACCAAAAAAGATGAAGGAACAACTCAACTTGTATTGAAATAAGTATAAAGCAATCCAAATGTTTACAAACTATATGACTGTTCTTCTCTAGCCAGGTATTTCCAAGAGACAAATCCAAAATGTATTGTATAAATGAAAATTGCATTCATGATTCTATTTCTTGATCTAGAAAAAGATCCTCCTTCTATAAATGAAGATTCAATTCTACATGAAAGGGCATACCCTTTCACCAAGAGACATAATTTATCCTAACTAATACCTACTTGACTAACTAACATAACATATAAATAACATAAAGATTCATTGAGACAACATTTTGAAAACATGTAGAAATAGGAACTAATCCCTCAATAGTTTGCCACATCTCTTGATATGCTCTAAGTATATCTTGGAAGCGTAAGTATCTGCACCATGGATGATATCCATGACTATGATCTCCAATATGATGAACCATTCCATCTATGTAGTGGCTTCTTTCAACTCTATCCCATCTGTTCAGGCAGCATCAAGGGAATCACTAAGGAGACCTTGGAATTCTCCTATCTACTTATCCTTTTCCTTAAGATCCCCCTTGTGACAAGAAAATCTTGGAAATCCTTATTTTATTTTATCTCTAAACTCTCCATATTCTTCTTCCAGCTCTTTATCAAACTTATCATGTTTTGCAATCATCTTATTGATCTCTTCAATTTATTTTGCATCTTCCCCTTCTAAGTTCTTATCATGTAAATTCACACTCAGTTTGTTCTTGATCATGTTATGAGCCACAAAATTATCCATATTTGTTTCTATACGCCTCCCAAATATTTTCCAAATTAGTTTTCACTTTCTCAAACCTTTTGTTTAGCAGAAAAGCAATAGTATCATTTCTTACACTTTGCATTTGCTTAACCAACCCTTGATTTTCCTTTTGGAGCTCATCACATCCTTTCTTCCATTTTGATTGGTCTAGTGAGGGAAACATAGGCACATGCTATCCAGTTCCTTTAAGGATTTCTTCACACATTCTTTATATTTAACCCTTTCTCTCACCATTTTGATCATTTGTGCTTTTTTGAACTTAGATATATCCACACCTATATCAAGAGAGACAATGGGATCAATTTCTCCTACTTTTAACTTCATCACGTGCCCAAAATATTTGTCAAAATAAATAATCTTAGGTCTATTGTTGGGTGGATATAGTGCCCAAAAAAATAATGCCTATTCATCTTGATAAAACCTTGAACCAATGAAAACATCAGTAACACCCTCAATATCCAATTTGAAATCTTTATTGACAAAATGAAGTAAACTATCAAAAATGAATGAAGCACTAAGGTCCCAACTAGGAAAAAGAATCAAACCCACCTCTATCAACAATTGTCTACACTTATGTGGAGTCATGGTGACAATCTCAACATTTATATCATCCTTGAGTTTTTTCAACAATTCAACCTCATTCTCCGAGGTTATGTTAGGGATAGATTCCTTAAGTGTCTTTCCTGCGATATTATATAAAAAGGACTTAAATTCTTTGGACCTCACAAAAACATCATCTAAAACAAAAGCAGAATACTCATCCAATCTAGTATCTTTTTAAATTTACAATTTAGTCACAATCTGCTCATCTTTACCTGGATCCTCTTCCACATCTTTTGCTTACAATATAGAAATGGATTCTCTGTCATCTAGCTCACTTTCTTTTGTTTCCTCTTTTGAGTCCATTTGTCTCAATTGTTTTACCTTTTCATCTAACTCCCTGTTATACTTGTCAATAACCTCTTGGGCCTCATCATCCTCAAGGTTCCTGAATATGTTCTCTGTCTCCATCGCTTTATGTAAGCAATCTTCCAAGCTCTGCCTCTTCTTATAAGAGTGGATATAGCCTTCTGGATCATAATTCTTCCTTGGGAAATGCTCAAATAGGTTGAATCCCCCGATTAATTTCTTCTCAATCACCTCATATGATTTGGTTGAAACAATGGTAAAGTCACCAAATCTGAGAGTTCCTAGTAGAAACGTATGTTTGTGTAAACCTCCAAAGTGTTTAGCATTTGAAATACTTAACTGCCTCACAATCTCCAAATAATCTATTCTATCTGGAACAACTTTTGGTAATATGTAAGGGGTTCCTTTAAACCCATAGATCCTAAAACATGTGAAATCTTGATACACATACCAATCTACCCAATTATGGTTCACATTTATCCTCTTATCAAAATCCTTTGACCTCAAGAATGCCTTAATCTCACTAGGAATAGATTTATCATAAGGAAATCAATACATCTGATAATTTGGTTTCACAATACAATCTTCAAACTTGATGTAGATTTACCTCATGTATCTAGAATCCCATACAGAAGTCCATAACTATACCATTTTGTCTTCCCCCTCTCTGCTCCTAATATTCAATTTTAATTCACTTGGCCACATGCTCCTCTTGTGTCCATAAAAAAAACCAAATTCATCAACAAAGAATAATGTTTGAACTTAGGGAACTCATTATTGCTAAGATTTAGAAATCCTTCATGCAGCTTCACTAGATAAGATGCATAATTAAAAGGTCTTGGCTCATACATTCAAATATCTGAGGCTAGAAATATAGGCCCAACATTCATTAGATCTGGTACTTCTAAACCTCCCAATTTTCCACAAGACATATACATATACTGTAAGTAATGCCAGCACATAATTAGGTTGAAGGGTGGGCCATCCTATGCTATAAGTTTTCCTAGTTCATTCTTGTAAATGACTAGCTTCCATCCAGTATATGTAGTGTCTATCCTACAATATTCATCCTCCAATCTTACAAAATACAAGGGTTTATTGCAGCTAGGATCTAGGTTAAATACTTCATCCAAAGTATCCACATAAAATCTAATGAAAACATTTCCATTGGGGTCTCGAATGTATCTTTTTGCCGAGTTATAGTTTCTCACTAGAATCTCCAAGACTTTCAAATTTACAAAAATATTTGGGACAATCAACTTACCTAAATTGGTTGTCCACGGGTTTCTCAATGGAACCTCCTTATCTCTCCTCAAATAATGAAATAGGAAAATCTCATATCACCTAACTCTAGTCGAAACATCTCCAACATTATTGTATTTGTCTTCCAACTAGTCCTTTTCTATAAGATGTTTCTTAGAACATCTTGATTTAGGGCATAGAGCCTACATTTGGTCAATCATATCTTCATTCAGCCTTCTAACTAGAGCACTTTCCTCTGTTTCAGTCTTCTTTTCTTTAGAATTTGTGCTCTTTATTGGCCTTTTACTTCCTGATGCACTAGGCACCTCCATCTTTGCAATTATAATTTTCTGGATCTCTGCAAGTTCTCATTCTTCTCCTTGTGATGCCTATTATTTGAATTATTGCATCAGAAAACTACAAATATATGGTAATTATATCAAATTTTCAACCTACAAGGATAATTATCTCATAGGTTTTCCTCATGTAAAATTTTGGATCGACCCAATGCAAGCATTTAATAAAATTCCTTGCACCACAGTTCTTCATTTCAAACTAATATGACAACGAATCCTCATCGGCATAAGTCTCTCCGATGTGTATTTTTCTTTGGCACCATTGGGGTGAATCTCTTCTTCCTTCTATGATTTCTTTATATTACTTTCCAATTGACATAGGTAATGCTGATAAGTTCATAGGGGGGCGTCCAAGATGTTGAAATGATATAATAACGATGATAGTTATACCGATGACAATTTATCGGGGTAACTCTATCTAAAATGGTATTGGCTACATAGACATATTCTCATCAGATGACTATATGACAACCTAGATTCACTTTTCCCCTTGGGATACTATAAGCCGATAACTTCTTTCTCCTTTAATCGACGTAGGTTAACGCACTGATCTCATCGGGTATCGGGATAGCTCAAACTATGTTTTGGTGATGGACATAGCTACACTGATGAATCTTTCAGTATAACTCCTACTGATGATTTCATCATGTACTATCAGTATTAGTTCTCCTGATCACCTTTTTTCTTTCAGAAGACTCGGTTACCTCTTATCGCTAAAGGTTTTATCAATGCGCTCATCGGGCGTTAGGGAAACCCAAAATAACACACGCCGATCACCAAGGCTACACCGATGCCCTTCGTCACTGTAAAACCTGTTGCTAAACACTCCTTCCTTTGTATTCATCAGAGTGTGTCTTATCGATAACCTCATCGGCTATCAAAAAACAAGATTTATACTTTTCCACTAGTATCATTTTTGTCGATGGGGTTCATCGATGTATGTTATACCAACTTGATGTATTCCCTTTGTTTACTTGTTGCTATCAGCTTAACTCACACCGATATGTTTTATTCCTTATTACCCATCTCTCCATCGATATATGTTATTGCAACCACATGTTGCTATTTTATTCTAAGTGTTGCCGTCGGGTTGACTTTTGCCAATAATGCAAATATCTATTAGTATAACTTTTGTCTTCTCCTCATGCATACAACTATTTATAATCTTCTTAACTGGTTTACATAAATTAAACAAAACTTCTTTTTCAAGTAAGAGATTCAATGTTCCCTGTTATCCTTCATTTTGGTACTTTGGCTTGAGGTACTTCAGACTTTGAAGCTTACATTATGGCAAGATTTGTCAAAGTGAAAGTATACCTGTGTGAACCAATTGAGAACATCACATACCTTTTCTTCTAAGGAATCTTGGTAACCATTAATAAGAAGAGATTCATAGGTAGTCATGACCACATTTTCATTTTCTATCACTCTTCGAAATGTCTGATAGGCTTCCTCTCCATCAACCTCCAACTTGAGAAGAAATCTTTCCACCCCGTCTCATCTAAGTGCTACCCTTAAGTTTCCCAGTTGATGGTTGGTTTTCAAGAGCCAAATCACATATGGATGACAACTGATGATGTGAAATCATTCATCTACACACAAAGAACCAACAATAACTATTCTTATAGAATGAGAAAGTAATGTTCACTTAATATTGTAAGTACCTAAGATCATAATGAGTATGCCTAATAAGACAAATTCATTTAAAACATGAGCTCTAATCAATCTATATGTAAAGAAAAACAAAGTGGAATTTTGTGTGCTAACACAGGTCACTATGGCTTATGGTTTGGTAAGGATAATGACTTCACACTTTGTGCTTATACAGATGTTGACTGAGAAGGTAATGTGGGTAATAGGAAAAGTACAAGTGGTGGTGCATTCTTCTTGGGTAAGAGACTAATATCTTGGGCTAGTAAGAAATAAGATTGTATTTCTCAACCATTGCTGAAGTTGAGTATGTTGTTGTTGCTAACAATTTTACTCAAGTTATTTGGATGAAGCAAATGTTGAAGGATTTAAGGGTAAACATTGACAAACCTATTGTCATTTAATATGATAATTCAAGTGCTATAAATATCTCAAAGAACCCTCTACCACATTCAAAGAAAAATCATATTTCTATTAAGTATCATTTCTTAAGGGATCAAGTTAGTAACAAGAAAGTAAGTTTGGAGTAAGTATTTACTAAGGAACAAATTTATGATATCTGTACAAATCCTTTGCTGAAGGATACATTTGAATATATTAGAGATAATCTTGGGGGTAATGGTCCCTCCTGATCAGAGCAAATGATGCTAAGGATGAATTCAATCAAGAACATTATCATAATATTATTATCAAGATTGATGAGTTTGGGGCTACTCCTTAGGGGGAGTAATCTAATGAATCTTATGGATCTTTGTGTGCAAATTTACACATCAGCCTTTTGAGGCGAGTTCAATTCTTTTGATGTCTTTGTTCCTTTTCCATTGATGTCAAAGGGGGATAAGATTGTGTGGAAAAAAGGTTGTGTTGAGAGTTTTGAAGCTTGTTTAGAGTGATCAGGTGGATATATTATCTTTGTGTGTTGATCAATTTTTCACTTCATATGTTTCCATCAATGAAAAAGGGGTAGATTTTTGGAAGATTGTTGACCATGTTAGAGTTTGATGTGTGCTGACATTAATGTTTTTTGATTGATGTCTACATACTATTGTTTTTGTAGACAGTGCGATTAGTTTGGATGATTCAATTTTTTCAGGTGATAGGTTGAAGACCTTGTGCTACGATTGTATGATGTGTTTCTGTCACTTTTATAGTTTCCATGTAGAGGTTTGTTGTTTGGTTGAGTAAGCTATTATTGGTCTATCAAGATGTTTCTATTTCTTTATTCTTTCTATTTTGGTTATGATAGAGGTTGAGTTTTTTTTGGTATGGATCAGTTTGGTTGATTCAATGGACATGAAGTTGATAGATGCTTTGGGACTTAATGTTGTTTCTTCTACTAGTATTTTTCATGATTCAGACTTCGATAAGGTATCTTTTTGATGTGATAGAGTTCAATGTTCAGTGTTCATGATGTATTGTACATAGATGAATTTGGATCTTGAGCTGGAGATGATTGAAATGTTTGAGATGCTTCTATTGTTACTTGCTGGTGTTCTTGCAACATGTTGTTGGTTAGCATTGGTTGAGGTGATTATCACATTTGGCAATTTGTTGAGCGTGATTAGTGTTTCTTTATTTAGGTCTTACTTGACTTGATGAAGTAACGTGTTGCAATATTTGGTACAGATTTAGAGAAGATGTTGCATATTCATGGATGATGTTTTAGGTGAATGTAGGTATGTATTCATCTTATTGATTAAAGATAATAGTTGAATAATTAATTGAATATGGAGATGATTATTTTGGTTTAAGCTCTCACTTATTTTAGAAAAATGTTGGCTAGTATTTAACACCTCATATCTGTTGGAAATATATTCAGGCTAGGTGACTAAGAGGGAGGGTGAATCAGGAACCAATAAAACTTATTCTGTTTTATCCTTTATTAGATTGTATAATTCGATTTCATGTATGAAACATAAAAGAAATAAACATCCACAACACTTGACACAATATCTGGTTACCCAGAAACCTTCCAAATAGAAAGTAAAACTGGGGTGGGGATGATACCCACAAGATTTAGTACTGCAGTATAAATTTATCCTATTAAAGCTTACAATTGACCACTACTTGATGGCCCACCCTTTTAGGAGAAGTAATGACTATGGTGCAGAGCACCTAGGGTTTATCTCCCAAGCCCTAACATTTTTGCAGAATGGTCACGATTAACAATTTTTGTCTCGGGCCTGATATGTTTTGTCTCTTCGCAAAGTCGTAGAGGCCAGCAGCGAGCAGGAAATAGTGAATCGCCAACTCGCAAGCTGTTCAACAGTTAAATTCTGAAGTGTGCGAGTATGCGACAAGAGCTCATCGCTCAGTCGCGAGGTGAGTTAGTAGTTAGGACATAAGGGTCGCAACAACGCGATGAGGAGGCATCGCAGACTCACGAGCAGGTTGACAGTTAGTGGAAGATGGCTGTGACAAGGCGACACTAACTCAGTGCGCAGTCGGTGGTCAAATAAGAGTTAGTGGAAAATCGACACGACAACGCGACGAGCACTTATCGCTCAGTCGCGAGCTGAACAGACAGTTAAGTATGAGCAGTGCGGGTATGCGATTTAAATGCATCGCTCAATCGCAGAGACATGAGCAGCTCGTATCAAAATAGTGCGGGTACGCGACGAGTGCTCATCGCTCGGTCGCAGATGAAAACATCAGCTCGAAAAGAAGCAGTGCGGGTGTGCGACTTGAGTTCATTGCTCTGTCGCAATGACATGGTCATCTCGTCTAAAATAGTTGTGAGTGTGCGACAAGTAAGCTTCGCTCAGTCGCGGAGTAAAGGATAGCTCGGGTAAAGGCATAGTGAGAGCACGACGAGCATGTTATCGCTCAGTCGCGAATCAAGACATGAAGAGTGAATATAACTTGTGACTATGCGATGAACAACAGAAACAGTTGAATGATGAAGAATGATGACATGTCAACAAGAGAAAGCATTGAAAAGTCTTAACCGCCAAAATAGAAAGGAATGACACAGATGAAAAGAGCTGTCCACAGAGACAACCATGCAGAGAAAGGTGATGACAGTTTGTAGAAGAAAGGGAAGAACAGAGACATCTAGAATTCTCAAATGACAGATAACCGCCAGGGTTACAGAATCAAGAAGAGGCTAAGGATAAAAATAGAAAAAGGGAATTTTGTAAGGGTTGGTAGTGATTGTAAGAAAGTCAGAACAGAATAGACTAGCAAAGAATATTGTAATCTACTGGTGTTTAATAAAAAGGAGTTTATTGTATTTTGTGTGTTTTTCTATTCTGAACAGACTTCTGTAAAGTAGGATTTTGTTTCAGTTTAGTCTCATGGATGCTTCTTGACTCTGATAATCCATTCTATGGACTGTGATAGTCAAGAAGCATCCTTCATGTATATTATGTTTGTTTCTGTATTTATGTTGGAAAGGAAGCTCGTTAAGATTGCAGACAAGTCCTAGGCGAGCCAATGGTCCGGCTAGAGAACTTGTAGAATAGACAGATAGAAATAGGAAGGTGCATGACGGATCTGATTCAGTCATGAAGAGTAAAGCATTTCGATGGGTAGGAAACCTAAGAGAGAGGGAATAGATAAGTCCTTCTGGTTAGGGTTTGAGAGTAGCCCTAAGAGACTCAAGTGTGAGTCTAGAGGGTCCTAAATTGAATAGGATCCAAGGTGAGATTCCTAGAAGAGAGTAGGAGTTTCAGAGAGTAAGGTGACCTCCCCATCAGATTGGTATCAGAGCTAAGTTAAAGATTTGGATTTGAAATTTGTAAATGTTTTAAAGTACTGAGGAATCAGTAGAAGAATCAACCATGGTGACAAATGTAGAATTAGCTAAAGAAGTGAATGAAAAAAAAGGAGAGAAATAGACTCCTTGAAGAAACTCTAGAGGTAATGAAGAAACAACTAGAGGATATTGCTGATAAAGTAACTGGAGAAGCAGAAAGTTCCAATAAATGAAAAGCTATTGCAGAGGAGGATGTCATACCAGAAACAGACCCTCCTATGCCAGAAGAACCATTCTTGAAAGCTATCAAGGCACTAAGTGGAAAAGCATTAGATGGAGTACCAGTACTTGCTGGAAAAATGGATCCTGAACTGGTAATGGAATGGATTGAAGG
>MU225737.1:681408-699187 GCA_018584345.1 Thuja plicata | reverse complement strand
TGTTTTCTCCTTCTTTCATTCTGAGATCATCAAAATTTCCTCTAAGGCTTTCTACCTTGGCTCTCAGAACATTTGTATCACCTCCATGTACAAGCTTCAGTTTGTCCCACATTTTCTTTGCAGTTTTTCAATCCTTGACATCTTCATATTCAGCATCGGAGAGAGAGGAAGAAAGCTCTATAACCATGCAGTTATGCTCATGCTTCACTCTCAATTGATCTACTATCAATGGTCCTGTAGGAAACACATATTTAGTATCTAAGTATTGAGTAAAATCATTACCAATACTTGATAAGTGGAGTCTTATCCTGCTTTGCCATGAAGCAAAGTTGTCTTTGTTGAACTTGGGCACATCTCGTTTGTTCATCTTGTGATCTTTACTTAGGTATTGAAACCTTCCTTCTAAGCACACAAGATCTGATACCAATTGTTAGTAATAACTGAGAGGGGGGGGGGAGTGAATCAGTGGTCTCAAAAATTTATCCTTTAAACACTAACCACCAATCAATACACCTCAGATTATTAAGTCCCTACAAGATGCATGCCATGAAATACTTATAATAATTAACTGTCTGTCGGTTTACCTTGTTTGTCCTTATTTTTCTTGATAACCGATAAGTAGTAAAACTTATTTACCGATACTCAGTAAATATGCGAATTATACCAATCAATCCATAAATGCATATGTAAAATGTAAAACAATAAAGTAATAAACCATACACACATAACATATGGATTTTAACATGGAAACCCTATTAAGGGAAAAAACCACTAGGACCGGTACCCCAAATTTTCACTCTTCTGAAGTGAGCCCTGTTAGGAGCCAATCCTGTTAAAGGTTACAAGCACACTATTAAGTGCGACCTTGTTAGAGGATTTTATACATAGAGGTTGTCACTTAGTATCTGGCATCTATTTTGCTACCAGCCTTCAATCAACCTCCTTCTTAGACTGTCAATAGGCTTTAGGAAAATCTTGCTACCATCCTTGAATAAACCTTCTTCTTAGGCTATCAATAGGCTTTATGAAATTTCAATGCTACTTTCATGAATCAACCTTTTTGGCAATCTGTTAGGATATACCTCAATTATAGAAGATGGTTAAGTCCTGCTCTGTTAAGAGACTTGATGCTTCAATGGTTAAACTGAAACACTATGGCTTGTTTCTAATGCAACTTGAATTGTAGATTTTCAAATCTATTTAAGTACAATACCTCTTTGATCAATGTATCAATTCAACTCTTTGTGATCCACACTTTCTTCTTTGTGATGTTGTGCTTCACTGTTCGTTGGTGTCTATAGAATTCCTTAGCTCTTCTTCATTTTGATTGATCATGACTGTATGAAGTTCTTCTTCACCAGTTTCTCTTCAACATCCTCTTTCTATTCAATCCCCTTCTGTGTATGTGATTTCTTGTGATTCACTTTTGGAAATGAATTATGCTTGTCTCTTATATAGACATGATATTCCTTAATTTTTGATTCTTGATTCTTGGCATGAAAAATAATCCAGCCAATCTGATTTATGACTTTAACTCCTAATTTATCTTGTAGTTATCTTCTTGCCAATTGTATAAATCTTCTTTAAATTGATTAATTAACTGTGGTCAAATGAAAAAAATAAAACAACCAGTTAAGTCTATCCTTAAGCTTTGCCAGCTATATATTTTGTCATTTTCTAAACTCTCTGTTCTATCGGTCAATTCTACAGTTCATCGTCGGTGACAACGTCTAGTTTTATCAGTGTAACTCCAGTTAGCTTCGAGATCTCCTTCCATTGGGCATCATTGGATTTTGCTCATCGGGCAACTCTATTTTCAGCTCGTCGGACATCTTGTGATTTTGCTTCGTCGGGAAACACTGTCTTCTGCTCGTCGGGTATCACTGTGACTTTTTCTTTGCCTTTACCGATGGTGTGCACTCCGTCGTGTTGTCTGTCACTTAGTGAATACTTGAATTTTATGTATTGCTGAAAGCATAATCTTAGTTCCATTGATTTTCTGAAGTCTTATGTACATGACCATATAGATGATATCAAGTTGACATCAATGACAATACAAACCATTAACTGATTTAATGTCTTGCATCATCTTCAACTTAACATTATCAAACATTTAATCAGTTACATGTCATCAGTATGAAACAGAAAAACAATAAACATCCACAACACTTGACACAATATTTGGTTACCTAGAAACCTTCCAAATAGAAAGTAAAACTGGGGCGGGGATGGTACCCAAAAGATTTAGTATTGCAGTATAAATTTAGCCTGTTAAAGCTTACAATGACCATTTCTGATGGCCTGCCTTGTTAGGAGAAATAAGGAATGTTAGGTCCACCTTGTGAAAGGATTTATACAATACAATAAAGTATGAAACTCTTTTAGGAGATTTAAAAAGGACTGTTAAGTCCACCCAGTTAAAGGATTTTGCTGATACACCTGTTAGGATGAACCAGTGGATGATCTGCTATGCAACTCTAATTTACTGAATGAGATTCTTTGAAATAATACTAATCACTTGAATCTGATAGATGAATCTCTGCTATTCCTTTTACACTGTTGTAGCCTTCTAATCAATCCGCCACTTTATATTCGCATGTCTTTCTTCTTCTATTCCTACTTCTACATTTGGATAAATAAAGTATCTTACATATATATCTTATCCAAATAAATTACCTTCATATGTCAGCTTCCATGATATAAGTTAATATCCAACAATAAGAACTAAGTCGGCCCAATACTGATACTCAAGTCCAGTAATCCACTCGAGTGATATACTGACACTCAGGCAATATGCTGACACTCAGGCGACATAGTGAATTGGCAATCTTTGGCACTCGAGCTACAATGGGTTCTCGGGTCACATTGATCACTGAGAGCTAGTATGCAACTCAGGTAACACTGGTGACTCGGGTGATACTGTTTGCCACTATCCGCTGGGTCGACACTGCAACTGCTCGGGCTACACTGCAACTGCTCAGGTTGCACTTCAAGTTGCGTGCTTGGTCAACACTGTAATCATATAAGTGACTAAGTGTTTTGGCATTAATTGACAACATGTCTTGCCATAAGGTCTACAATATCGATATTTAATGTTGATATATGATTTAGTTATTTTGTTAATCTCTTAAATAGATGTGATTGAGTTGGTTGCATTCTTGTGTATTCAGTTTTTTTTATTTCATGTAGATGGGTGCCAAATAGTTATTCTCTCAATTCCTGTTATTGTTGTATGGTTATTATTTTGGCATAATATCCAGTTTTTATTATTAGTAATTACATGTAATAGTTATCATTAGTAGTTTATAATTATCATTTTGTTTTCTATCAATACAACTGGTTATTTAACGATAGTATTTTGTGGTTATAGTTTGGATATCCATTGATGTCACATGCTATAATTATTAATTTGTGAATGTGGGTGGGGCTATTGAATAGAAAAATTCAGTCTTGTGCTTATTTGTGAGATATTTTAGTTAGTCTTTAAATTGAGGTGGTTTCATGGTTCAATTTTCTGATATTGGGGTCTTGTCAAGACCTAATTGTGACTATGTATTTCATTCTTTTAGAATGGATTCATAATTGATAGATATGAAAGGAATGTTCTTAAATGTTTGATGATTCCTTGAGTAGACCCTAGGGTATGGGTATTTGGATACAATAGGGAGAGTGGCTCTCAATGGGGGTTGGGGCCCTAAAGTGTCTGCTAGGACAACTCATTCGAGAGTTACTTAATCAAGTGATAACCTAATTAATTAATTAGGGTAAAACATATTAATAAGATAATTATGGTGCCCCACCCATGTCTTTGAGTGCTTATAAAAACTAAGGATGGGATTGGGAAGGCCTGACTATCTTTGGGGCATTGATAAGGAAAATTGAACCTCATTGCCTTCACGAAAGGATTGTTTAGTTCCATAAGAGTTGTTAAATGGGGCTTGGGACTAGAGAGGCTACTAGAGTAACTCATGTTGAGGCTATGTGATGAAACTCTTTCCTTCTCAGACTATAATATCCTATCTTATTGGATTGTGAGTAGAAGTCTTAGGTGGTTCCTTCTCATGCTTCATACTTATCCTTATATGTGATATATACTTGTGGATATCTTATTATTCCTTGGATGTTGGTGTTGTGCTCGAGAATAAATTTTTTGTAAGTTTGTTTTTGGATTCAGTTGTGTATGCATTTTTGCATCAACATTTCAGATCACACTCTGTGATCCATCATAAATAAATAAATAAAAAAACCCATAATAAATAAATAAATGAACTAAAAATATCAAATAGAAGAAAATAAGGGAAAATGAAAAGAAGAAAACAACTAAATAAAAAACAAAACACAACACAATCCAAATGAATAGAAAAACAAAATAGACAACAACACATACATACAAAATAGTATATAATTTATGTAATATTACTTTAAAACTAAAAAACCAGAAAAAATATATATACATAAGCATATACATCTATCAAAAAGAATAAAATTAAAGAGCATAATATAAATAAATAAAACTAATAAAATTAAAACAAAACACTAACACAAAATTAAAAATAAAATAAAAATTACAAGCAACTACAAAATATAAAATATAAGAATAAAAAAATCAATAGGAAAAACAACAAAAGTAACTATATATATATATATATATTTATATTCTAGTTGGATAAGAATGGTAAAATTATGCATTAGTAATCCTAGATTTTCGGTGGCTGTCAATGATGCTCTCTTCAGGTTCTTTGAGAGCAAAAATGAGATCAGACAAGGTGATCCCATTTCACCTTTCCTCTTCATTCTCAATGTCTAATTCTCTTAGCCGTCAGATTTGACAACTCAAATCAAGCTGTAATTGGAATGGCATTAGAATTCATGAAGACATTGATCCGGTTACTCATTCCCAATTCGTTGATGACAACTTAGTCTTCGGTGAGGCTTCTATCAGGGAAGCCTCTATCATCAATAATACATTAGAGGCTTATGCCAAGGTGGCTGGACAGAAGACTAATGACAACAAAATGGAGATAATTTTCTTTGGTGTGAAAATGCCAATGTAGAAGCGAATCGCTGGTAACGTTGGCTGGAAAACCGGGTCTATGCCTACCAAATATTTGGGTGTCCCTCTATTTGCAGGCGTCGCGAAACCATCCCTTTGGGAGGATCTCATTACAAAATTAAGATCGAAAGCATAGGTATGGAAGCATAAGTGGATGACATTACCTGGTAGGATACAACTAATTAAAGTAGTCTTGGCTGCTATACCGATTTATACTATGTCATGTTACAAACTGTCTCTGAAGGACCTACATGCACTTGATAGTTTATTGAAATACTTTATATGGGAAGACACAAAGGAGATTAAAAGGATTTACTTGCTTAGTTGGGCCACGACCCATGAACCTAAAACTGAGGGTGATACGGGCCTGCAAGGAATGGAGGATCATAACATTGTGCTCGGAGCAAAACTGGTCTATAAGTTGTACCAGTCACCTAACAAGCCATGGTGTAAAATAATGCAAAGAAAATATATGGATTGTTTGGACCCATCAAGTTTTCTCACCATTGAAAATTCCCAGGGTGGTTCGATAATATGGAAATTCATGTGGGAATGTCGATCGGTCATCACTGACCATCTCTCATGGAAGATTGAGAATGGAAGAAAGGCACTATTTTGGAGTGACTCTTGGGATGGACACATGAGCCTAGAGAAATTTTTTGGAAACAAGGATTGGATTACAGATAATGAGCTTTGATTTGGAAGGTATGTTGCTGACTATTTCACCGAATTATCTCCTGGTAATGACATTTACATTTGGCTCACTGCTGATCAGTTATGCATCCTCGAGGAATCATGATGTATGTTAAATAATATACTGGTTGAGAGACAATTATGTGCAAGAAATAATGATGATGAAAATCATATGGTGCACTTCAAAATGTGGAGAATATAGTGTTAAAATCAGTTATATGATTCAAGCTGCTATAAAAGAAAACAATGATGGAGCATACAAATTACGCTGGGATAAAATTGTTGCACCAAGACCCGACAAATTCCTATGGACTGTCAAGCACAATATAATCCTAACTAGGGAAAGGCTTAAAACATATGGAATTGCAAGCCCAAGTATTTGCATCATGTGCAAAAATGGAGAAGAGAGAAATGATTATCTGCTTTATGATTTCCCCTTCATAAAATAGTGTTGGGAATGCCTGTGTTTGGACCTCGAGTGGAATTTATCGTAGGCCTCTATGCTTCAACCGTTTCTATTGAGTTGGCCATGCCTCAACTCCAAATCTCTGTGGGCTAGCATCTAGATCATTTCCTCATCAATGGTTTTATGACATGTATGGAAGGAGAGGAACCAAAGAATCTTCATGGGCAAAGAGAGTGTGGCCAATGTAATATACAATAACATCAAATCTTCCATTTGTGAAGTCATTAATGTTAAAGTATACTGCACCAAAATAGAATACATATACGACTGGAACAAAATGATCCAGGCTAAATGGGATGAACTAGAGCCCCTGAACATTAATATCCAATCAAAAGATGCCAATAGGAAAAATGTTGTTTGGTCTCCCCCTGCGAACGGGAAATACAAATTGAACTTCAACAGGCTGCAAAGGGCAATCCCGGTGAAGAAGGCTATGGAGGTATTGTTATATATCACAATGAGAAAGTAACTTTTGGAGTATATAGCTATCTGGGATAGAGCATGAATAATATTGCTGAAGCTGTGGCACTTGGAAGAAGTATCAAATATTGCATTTACAGAGGTATTAAATAAATTGATATCCAAGGAGACTCCCAAATAATTATCAATGAAATTAAAAATGGTGGATGTCCTAATTAGAAAGTGAGAAGGAACATTGTTAATATAATTGCATTTATGAATGATATTACAGACTACCGGATCCGACACATTTATAGAGAAGCAAATGGTGCCGCGAATTACTTAGCCAACTTGAGAGAAAGATTAAAAAATGAGGAAACCACTTTTGAGGAAGTCCTCTCAGATTGTGAATTAAATATCTATCTAGGCTTGGCAGATCGTACTGGATTGGGCTAAAATATCTTTTCCTATTTGCATTTCGGGCGGCCATGGTTCAATACTCACTATCAAATAGTTCCCACTGTTTGATCTTCAATCTGCGGGTTTTCTTGTGCCTTCAGTCTGAGCTTTTTTGAACACAACATTATGTCAAATGATTCTGAGGCTTCCATACATTGCGCTGTATGGCTGGATGAATGGTGTTTATAGCTGTTTGGGTATACTTGGAGGAAGCTCTTGCTGAAGATGGAATTTTCTTGGACCTATTCTCTGAATCTAATTGGACCAGTGTCTTGGACTGTTTTGTCATTTTATTGCCACTAATTATCTGCTCAATTGAGCTTTGCTATGTATGGGATCTACCTCCTTTTGGTAGAAGCTTAACTTTAAAAAAATGTATATACACACACATACATATAGAAGAACAAGAGACACCAAACAAGAAAAAAGGAGAACAATACACATGGAAGACCAAGAACAGGGGTCACAAAACCACCCACCAAAGAGACAAGGTACAAGGACACCAGAAGAAGGCATGACTTAGAACCAGAGGGGAAGAAAGAGGAAGGAGACGAAGAGAAGAAATGTCAACGACAAGGAAGGCTATCTAAGTTTCTAATGCTATAAAGCAAAGGTTGCCAAGACATGCTTAAAATCCACCCTTCATCACGATTTAAGTTAGAGGGGTGGTTGTTGATTTCTATGGATTCCTTAAGTTTTCTTTTAAATTTGTCTTATTTAGAAACAATTTTAGTGCTTTCTAGACAAATATGGTGCTTGATAACTTTGGAGTGCTCAACAAGAGTTGAATTGGGGAATCGTTCACGTTTAATATTGGCACTATGTGTTCAAATGTGAAGTTGATGTTATTCATCATGTTGTCATTAATGGTTGACATTGATGTCAACATATTAGGTATGCATATTTATATTTTGATTGTATTAGTTGATGTGCATTGATATCCCTAGTGTATTGGTAGAGGTGGTCACCAAAGAATGTACCTTAGATATTTATCTTTATCCTTTATAGTGGTGGTCCTACTCTTTGTGCAATATATGGGGGATCATTTATTTGGTTTCAATCCTATTAGAAACATGTTATTTCATGTTTCAGTCCCAATAGCTACTATGTAATGTGTTCTTCTTATCCCTTGGAACTAAAGAATTTGGAGATGGTGTAGCATGTTGTTATGCACGAGGTGTGTTCTATTGATCGAGGTGATCCACATCTCATTCCTTACCACTGTGGGAATGTCTTGGTGTGACCGATTTCAAATTGTCTTGGTCGACATGATTGATGGCATCAAGCAGTATAAGAAGAGTGATGGTTTCAGTTGTTTGTATGAGATGTGTGATGCTTGTTTGTGAAGTGATTGTAAACCTTATTTACAAAGATTTGTGTTGGTGATCATTCGTGTTGATGAATCAGTGGCAATGAGCCTATTTGTATTAGAAGTTATCCATATTAATTTGTAAGGGTAGTTATCCCGATAGGTAGTGAGCCAACTGACAATTAGCCAACCTGCAATGAGCACAACAGATAGTGAGCCTTTGTAAAAGCCACCTTAACCAGTATTTCATTTAATGAGAATTAGCTTCTCCATGGTTTTTACCAGTTTAGATTTCCCTATAAATATTGGTGTTCTTTCATGTTCATATCTATTATGAATGTTTAATAAGGTTAACTGATAGATTAGAAGTTTATATTTCTATTGTTTATGAGTTTACTAGAAAATAAATGTTTTTATAAAGTGTGTGTGAAGAACTAATTTACCTCCCTCTCAGTTATTCAACCTATTGAGCACTTTGTTCCTTGATTATAGTGCTAAAGAAATGCCCCGTTTCACCTATATAAGGTGTACCACATGAACAAGTCACCTTGTAAACCTTAGACCTAGAGAAAATGTCCCTAGTGTCTTTGAGGGACAAGATACATTTTTCACCATAGGGAGGGGTTTGAATGCACATTGGCTGCCTTTCTTCAAAAGGATTTTAGGTAACTTGTGGGAGATGCCTTCAATATATGGCAAGACCACATTGGGAGGATCCTCAAGAAGAGGATTAGGATAAATGGGATGAGAAAGGAAATGAGATTTTGCTTGGATAAGGGCTCTATACATTTTCTTGGAGGAATAACCATTTAGTCTGAAGGTGTGATGAAGATGGTCAAGGTTTTGGTTAATGTCGTCCTCCTCGCAAATTTGAATAATCCCTCAAGGTTAGGGTTTTCAACACCCAAAATTTTTGACTAGGGTGGTGATGTAATAAATAGTGGAGGTAGAGTTCAGTATGGGTTTCTTTGCGGAAAACTTGACACCCAAGGAAGCCATCATCTTTTTTGATGAGAAACACATCCAGGAAGGGGATTTGGTTATCAAACTCAAGCTCCATGGTAAATGTGATGGAATGATAAATGTTAGTGAGGTGGGAAAGGAATGCATCAAGCTTGTCACAACCAAGGGGCCAATATACATTGGTGTTATCCATATATTGCTTTCACCACAATGGTTTAGGGGGAGGAGAAGAGAGCCATCACTTCAAAATTCTCCATGAAGAGGTTAGCTATTATAGGAGACAAAGGGGAATGGGGAAACCATTTCTACCCCTTTGACTTGTTCATAAATTATACCCTATAATGAGAAAAAAGTTGATTTCAAACATAACTCAACTAAGGTTGCAATCTTGTACTAGAATTTGGCTCGAAGGTGACTCCATGAACATCATTAATTACATTAAGGGAATGTATAAGCCATCATATAAGCGGCTGACCAGGGTTGTACTAGAATTTGGTATTGGAATGACTATGGAAAGTTGGGACTGAGAGGGGAGGGGTGAATAAATACCACTAAAAACTTTATAACCAAAATTTCCTATAAACCATATACTACTGCTTGCTAATTACTGAGTTCATAAATTTGAAATGAAAGTAATATAAAGCTTATAAAACATAACATCAAAATAATACACAATAGAACTCATAACACCATGATTTTGGTAACGCATAAATCCTTTGTTAGAGGACAAAACTGCGGTGGGGATGACACCCACAACCTTCACTAACTGCAGTATAAGGGTGCTCGATTAGAGCTTACAATATTTAGCCATTTTGATAGCTTAC
This sequence comes from Thuja plicata, assembly GCA_018584345.1. Classification (NCBI taxonomy): domain Eukaryota; kingdom Viridiplantae; phylum Streptophyta; class Pinopsida; order Cupressales; family Cupressaceae; genus Thuja; species Thuja plicata. Next base: position 689,021 of record MU225737.1, on the reverse strand, counting down.
CTGATTAAGAGTATAAAAAGACTTGTTATGTTTACATGGTTAGAAGATTTTTACAAACTCTACAATTAGAGATGTACCTTGTTAAAGGATTTACAAATATAAGATCGGTTAAGATCTACCTAGTATTGGGATTTAAAGCTCTCAATACAATAGTATCAATAACTCAACAATATCGATAAAAATGCATCAAATGTAAATGTTTTTCAGACTCTATGTGCTCTGATATGTGTTACCTCAATCTCAAACTGTAACACTACTCTATTCTGCTCTATTGTAGCTAAATTTATGCTTGGTGCTCTCTCCTCTTCTCTTTGTTCTTCAAATAACTCCTTTAACTTTCTCAACAATAACAATAACTTTCAACAACTTCTTCAACAATATCAGCCTTATCAACTCTATAAATCATCCATTATATATTAGATTTTATGCCTCTTAATATTATGCATTACGTTGTTGTGAATCATTCTTAACAATTAGATCTTCTTTTTCGCTCGGTGACCATGTCACTTTTACCTTAGTACTTTTTGTTTTTCTTGGTAATAGCAAACTTACTTTTGCCGCTTGATTTATGCCTTAGATCTTCACTCTAATTTATCTAAATCATTGATCATGTAAAAATAGTTATAAATTATTGTAGTAATTTAATTAATGTTGTGATAAAGTATTAAACGTAATCTGATCATGTTTATCATTAGCTGTCTAACTCAGTTGAGCAACTCCTTCAACTCGGTTATAAGAAATTTAGTTTTTAGTGATTATCCACTCAGTGTCATTTATTTCACTCAGTGTAATGTAACACTTGATAACTGTAGATGCTCGCTACTGTGTCTTCAAATCTTTGCACTTTTACCAACTTCTCTTCTATGTATGACTTCACCGATTGGCTCGGTGTGAATTACTGACTAGTCAAATATATGACTAACTCCTTTCACCAACTGGTTCTTCTTGACTCTATGGCTTTGAAATAAACTAATAAAAAAAAAAATATCTTATAGAGATAACAATCTCCCCCTTTGGCATTAGTTGGGCATTTTTTAAAATAATTTCAGAGTCATCAAAATTTGTCTCCCCCTTGGATGTTACACTCTATACATATCTTTTTTTTTTCATTTTCCACATATATATACTTTTTTTATTATTTTTGATTATGAATACATAATTAACTATCCCCCTTTTTTGACAAAAAACTGCCAAAAGTAAAACTTATTTATCAAAAAGATGTTTATACCTTTGTTGTATCCCTGAAAGTACAGTCTCCCATGTGTCTCAGAGATTCTGAAGTATAAAAATGTGCTCGGTAATATTTGCAGCTAAGCCAACAATATTGTCTAGTGAGCTAACATTTGGATAATCGACGAAGTCTTTGTCTTTCTTCAAGTGTATCTACATCGATTGGATATGGGGAATTAATAACGTTTGCAGTTCAAGCAATTCCAATCTAAGATTATCCTCCTCATATCTCAATGAAATTTGAACTCCCCTGAGTTCTTGAATTTTTGAGTAGTAAGTTTGGAATGCTCTAGGCGTAGTAGTTAGCTGCTTAAGTTGCCCAGTCATTTCTTTTTCAATATCCTCTTCCTTCTTCTTGATTTCTATAATAAAGTTTGAAAGAATACAAAACTTTTGAAACAATGCTATGGTGGATGTGAGTTTGTTTTAAATATCTCTACATAACTTGGAAAGAGTTACCTTGTCTACATCAGTTTCTTTCAATAAGTCTTCCATCAACTTCTTCTCCATAGACTCCTTATGAATCTTTAAAATGTATTCGGTCATATCCTTGTTTAGTCCTTTTATCTGTTGGACTAAATTACCAACTTGGTCTAGTAGGGGTTCAGATTCATCAATTGTAACTTCAGGAATAATTTCCTAGAAAATCTCCTTTACATCTTCTAAGATGTCTAGCTTTTTCTTCTTTGCCAATAACTTATCTTGATCATCCTTTTGAGCTACAATCTCAGCATAAATAGATAATTATTTAGGATTCATCACATTAGGGTCTCCCTTAGGTATGATGATTGGCTTGCTCAAATCAATGACTTGCTTCCTCTTTTTGCTCTTCTTTTTCTCAATCAATATGCTCTCACCAGTAGAGTTTTTGGAATGTGATGCCTTAGTTGCATCAAGTGACTTGGTATGTGTATTGACCATGCTTTCTTCTAATTTTACTTCTTCTAGGGGCTTCTCTTCTTCTTTCTTTTCATCCTTCTATATTTCTTTAATCTTTTCCTTAAGATTTGACTCCTGCTGTATTTCACTTTGTGTGTATGGTGTCTTTTTTACATTGATAGGGTCAGTAGGTGGATCTTCATGTTGTTGTCCCTTGGTGTTAATAGGGATAAGTAACCTAGTTCTCTTTTATTGTTCAGTCTCGATGGCCTTAGGTTCATCAAAATTTTCCTTATCTGTATCTATAGGTGTCTCAGTTGCCATATTGTGTGTGTCTGGTGTAGTGTCAGTAGAAACATCTTGTACAATGGTGTAACTGAGTACTTTTGCAATTATCAGTTTGGTAATTTGCAATGATGTGTAATCAACATCCACACACTCAATGTCTTGTCCTTGTACAAACATTACATCTTCATCTCTTGATATCTTCCTTGCTATATGTTTTTCCTCAAGTAATTATTCAATAATTATATCTACATTGTCAGTAGTTAGATCAATAGGATCTATTTTCTTGGTGCTTTCCTTAACCTGATCAGTAATTATTTCACCTTGACTCTTCTTTGCTTCCTGTTTCTCAGTATCATCTATTTGAAATATTTATTTCCATTTTTTTGTTGTATCCTTCTCCACTAACTGTATGTCTCCATTCATTATCCTAAGGGCTCTCCCCTTGACTAGAAATCTATTTGAATGTTTCTTTAATACTTCACAAATCTTAGATGGTGCCAGGTCGGGAATAGTATGTACAAGAGATCTCTCTCTCATTTCCTTTTCTGCATTAATTGCATACTTCCACCTTGCATCAATTTTGTTGTATAGTTCTTCTAGTAGCTATTCTGCAAGCTCTATAAGTGTCACTCTGTATCTCATTAAAATTACAACAAAAAATTCTTCAATATTTTTATTATCTTCTTCATTCCTCTTCTGATATTTTACTTGCCTAAAACCTCAAAATCCTCCTAATTTATTTAATCCATCCAAAAAATCATCAAGAATTTGTGGAACTCGTGAGAGCTATGCAACTGATATAGATTTATTAAGCTCGTCGGTCTCAATTTCACTCTCATTACCTAATAGTAATCTTCTCCTTGTTTTAGCAGGTTGTTTCTTGTCTCTGGTTCTCTCATAAATCTTTCCTTTCGGTTGACATACCTCTACAAATTTCTTCTTTATAGGTTGTACCAAAGATCTTGTGTTCCTTGTAATACCTTTCTTACTTGGTGAAGACAATTGTACATTTTTATTTTCAACCACTACAATGGCTTGTGCATTCTCAGTGTCCTTATCTACAGTATCATCAACTATAAGAGTCTTTGATAAAACATTAATCATTTTACTTTCTTTCTTAATTGACATAGGTACCAATATACCTTGCTTGATTTTATCTTTGACTTCCTCATAAGTGCCATACCTCTTTTCATTAGGGTCAATTGGTTTATCTAATAAAGCTTCTATATTTTTTGAGCCAATATCAAAATCCATCTCATATCACATCAGTTAAATCCATTCAACTCTCGGTTCAATAGCCTTGATTATAAAAACATCAGTATCTACTTCAAAACATATGTTATCTTGATACTTAGAAATTAGTTAAGGTGGAACTCTGTATCTCTTATGCATTCTAGCTTGGAATTTCAAAAATTAATCAGACATGATTTCAGCAAAATTGTCTCCTAGACTTTCTATATACTCATGTATTTGATATATGACCGGCCTATTAGTTTTCCAAACTACATCTCCAATAGAGGGAAATGAATTCTGGTAGTAAAATAAAATACATACCAACAATGAACCAAATATCAAAGTGTTGGTCTTTTTCTTTCTAATTGTTTTCATGTTGTCTTCTATCTGCTTCAACAAAACCTCACAGAGATCTATCTGTAGTCCTTTCTTCACTATCTTGTATGCTAGATCAACTGCTGCACATGGTACACTATCCACTCAGGATGATTGAAACATTTGGTAAGATTCGATGTTGCATACATACCTTAACTTAGGATCTATCATAGTAGATATTCTTATTCCTCTGCCATCCCATTGTGCCTTGGTTAGCTCGATGAGCATGCCCTTGTCAATTTGCTTAATCGCCTTGGGTCTGTCTCCAATAGGGAATCCAATGATGATGTGCAAAACATCCTTAGTTATTTTAATCAGTTCATCTAACCACATAAATTGGTCATGTACTCGGATGAGTACCATCCTTACCCATTTGGGCTTGAATACCCTTGGTAAATGTATAGCATGAAGTAATCCTTTCATTTCCAGATGGGTGTGCTCATCCTTAACTTTTCCATTCAAGCACAACTTACTGAATGAAACATCAATCTCGACTTCACACAAATCTTTGATTTTGCAATGAATAAATGTGCGTACATATCCAATCAAAAAATTTCATGGTGGTATTGAAGATAATTCTCCTGTCATGTCAATTTTTGCACTATAACTGGGGGAAACTTGTATTTAGGGTTATCTAGTTCGACATTCTTCACTAGAACTAGTGTTTGCATCCTAGGTGCCATGATCACTTTGAAATGCATCACTTGAAAAAACTAGGGCATGCTTGATAATAATTGACTTCATAAACACAATTTGGTGTACAACAATTATCTCAGAAATGTATCACAATATTCTTACAAAGATTCAGAATTACCTTTAAATTGCTTGAATGCTCGACGAAATAATCGCTCTACAATATGCTCAATGCTCTTTTAAAAAATCTAGGTTCAAAATGAATAACAAGCTGACCTATTTATATGTTTCCCATGATGAGGGTTCCCAATGGCTCAAATTATTTGCAATAAATTCACTTTTCGATTCCCTTTTTACCTTTATACCGATTGCATAGTTACTTAGCTTTACCGAGTAAAAAAACAAAACCATATATAACAATGTTCATCCAAATCTTTCACAACTTATCCAAATACATCTTAATATGCTGATATGGATCTTAACTTTAATGCTTAGGAACTGAAGTAAGATCTATAATAAGCATGTAGTTCCTACATACCTCACACCAATTAGGTAGAGCTTGGTGCAACCAACTCGATAGAGGTGGTGTTGTCTATGGTTTTGAATAATGTTATGAAAGATCCCCAATCCAAGTGACCTTGGTATTTACTGTTTATTTTGCAATCTGAATATTTGACCAACATTTGTACCTCAATGAACTATTGTTGAATTATGATTTTTATGGCTTTTTTCTTTTTTTCACATTTTATTTTTTGTTTTTCTGGGTGTTTTTGAAGATATATGAAAGTAATTGATAAATAAAAAATAACTTCGAACTAGAAATGAAGAGCAACATTCATATAAATTAAAATTACTTAACAATCTAAGAATTATTCAAATTGTACCAGGCATAATATTTAGATTTTTGTATTCAAGGAATAAATACACCAAATGGATTTGTGGCTGCCTCCTGAACTTGATGCCAGCTATAGGAATGTTTTTCAAACACTAAATATGAATGTTTTATTGTCACAAACCCTTATAGATGCCTCCAAACTGAAAAATGTGGGCTGCTAAAGAGAAATGGTGCCCAAAATACAAGATCGAGCTGCTTATGGAAAATGTCCAAGATGGAATAGACTGGCTGCCAAGCTGAATGTGGTATTTTATTTTGATAAATGATGCTAACAAGAATGCCAATCCTTGCCACAGAAAATAACACTTCCAATCTCTAAAACTGAATCACCAAATCCTTGTTGAGGTTTGCGTCCCAACAATCCAGACCTAGGGGTTTTGTCCCAAGCCTCTGAATCGCTCCACAGAGCAATTTCAAGTTTTCACAAATTGTAAATGTCAAAAGATAATGATAAATTCAACTTTCATCTCTTTATATCTCCTTTCAAAGGCAATTCGAACCTAAAAGGAGAATACACTTAGCACTTTATAAAAAAATAATATTTTCCCACTTAAAAGTGTCCATGTTATAGGAAAATAATTACTTTATTAAAATATTATAATTCTAGGCACCAAAAAGTCTCTAGATAGTGAAAATAATTTATATTATTTAGAGACCTTTCAAACAGGCTATCACACGAAGGCATCCCTGACCAAATGAAGCAATTATTCCCTTATTACTCTAAAATGGCTATTAAAATAGCCTTATTATAAATTATTTAATCACTGACTTAGGAAATATTTAAATATATTAAAATATTTCCCTTTTTGCCCTTGATAGCCCAAACCAACCAAATAATTGAGTCTGACCATGTCACATGTCTGTGACTGATGTCGAACGAGTTGGAAAGTTGACTATACTAAAGTATATGACTTTATTTAGTGTTTTCATTATGGCAACAAAGTCATATGAAGTTTTGGAATCAGCACACATTATCAGAAGATCAAAAATTGGCTAAGTACAGAAAACAGGACAGAGCAAGGAACAAACTGTTATAGTTTCTATTAGCATGTGTTCATATGTAATAAAAATGATATGTGCCTTTGAAGATAAGATTATGAGTATGTTTAAATGCTAAGTCTAAAAGATCATGATCAGATCTGCAAGTATGAAGAAGATATAGCCAGTTGAAGAGGTACAACCAGTGAATGTCAGAGTAGGACAGAGATCATGGAAAGAACCGACAGAGATTGTTTTGGCGTGGATGTTTCACTCATCCTTAGGACTTGTGCCTTTGGATTAGTGATTTTTAGTGACCTTAAAAACTATGGTTAAAAGTGCATGACTTGATTCATCCGGGATAATTAGTTAGAGCTATTTTGGTGAAGCGGACTGTGTGAAAAGACGTGTCTGTTCAGTTTGAGTAAAGCAGTTATAATTTATGTTAAACAGACTTAATGAAGGGTTGCGTGGTTATGTAAGTGATCAATATAGATGTTAAAAGGTTTCCTAAATCCGACATGTTCATGCCCTTTGAGGAAGTACTTATAGAAGGTCATTTGTGATGGGAAAAGTTGCGGAAGCCAGAGATAAGAAAAGCATATCAGAGTGTAAAAGCAACAAAGATATATCTATCATATGTTGATGATATAGATATTGAAGTAGAATATTTTAGAGTGAAGATAATATTTTTATAGTGCTTTACAAGAGGTTAAAGCATCAATGCACAAAAGTAACTGATCAGACAAGCAGTGTCACAACAACAGTTCATCTTGCAGATACAGTGTGTATCAAATATCCAAAAGGTTGTAGCCTTCACCATTTGGACAGTGAGTCCTTGGACAGTGAGTCCACCACCCCTAACAGGGTTATTGTAAAAGACTCCTAATAGGGTCCAACCCTTAACAAGGTCACTGTACTTCATGTATTGTAAAGACAACTCCTAAAAGGGTTAAGGATCTTCTAACAAGGATAATAAGACACTAGTACAGAATATTTGTGGGTACTAATTCCCATCGGGGTTTTCACCTACATTGGGTTTCCCCGTAATCATATATGGTGTTATGTGTTGTGTATATTTATCTTACTTGCATTGATATTC
>MU225737.1:655210-679377 GCA_018584345.1 Thuja plicata | reverse complement strand
AAGATACAATTTGAAATATCATGTGAAGAAGCAGATAAAACTATTATGACAGGTCCACAAGATTATGCGCCCATGGCCAAGGACATGGAGGATACATTCGTGATTGATAATGTTGAAGTATCAATGGAATAAATGGATATTAATCTAGACAATATTAAAGAAACATTTGTGAGTACTCAAGAAGCTGACAGTCTTTATACAAGAAAGGAGATATATTGATTTAAGATATCACAGAAAAGGAAGCAGAAAAAGAGAAGACTGAAGTGATGGACAATTCATCATCATTGTTGTAATGTTTGACACCCATAATAGACTTAGACTCATGGGGAGTAAATAAGTAAGTGGGAGTATGTAATCTGAAGAAGTCATGAAAAATAGATTAGATATTGTAGAAGAGATGTATATGAAGAAGAGACTCAGTTAATTGGTTAGAAAATTTACTCTTGATCTTAGTTCACTCAAAATTGGTCAAGCATCCTTGAAAGAGTCTGCAGTAAAAGGAAGAAAGATTATTACTGACTGTATGAATCAGGAAAGTTAAGTGCCCCATCATTACAAAGAAGATCCAGGAGGTAGAGGCTATGATAGAAAATAAAAACAAATTAGTAGAAGATCCCACCACAGATATTAACATATGCAGCTATGTGTAACAAGGACAGATAGATAGAAAAGGTAGACAGACACATACAAAGATCAGCACTTCAGCGCATGTGTTAGAGATCACATCAGAGCATGCGTGCTTAGGTATATACTCTATGGTGTATATACATGCTATATCTAGACACACACAATATGGAACATCAGTACAGCAAAGTTACAGACTGATCAGTGAACCATCAGTATAGGAAATAGAACATGGAAGCCGACTACAGTTTTGGTCAGCATGAATGATTTTGTAATGTAATGGCTAAGCGCCTATGGTTATAAGTTTGTAATAAAGTAATTTATAGAATATGGATTATGTCATATGATCAAGGTCCTAGCACAAACTTGAAGAAAATTGAGAAGCTACAATATGCATTATGCGCCCATCTACAGATTGTTAATTCATTGATTGCATTTTGGGAGAAAGAGATCCCGAAGTTGCAGATTGCATATCCTGATATGTATGCTGAGTAAGTACATAGAAGTTTTTTTTGAGAACCTTTGTCATTAATGTCAAAGGGGGAGTAGATTATGAAGAATATGGAGTCTAGTATATGATAAAAGGGAGATATAAGATAGAGAGTTTTTGTATAAAAGTTCAGATAGTAACTTCACCATATTCCTTTGTTGCCATTAATGACAAAGGGGGATATTGTTGGAAAGTTGACTATACTTAATTATATGAATTTATTTAGTGTTTTCATTATGGAAACAAATTCATATGAATTTTTGGAGTTAGCACACATTATCAAAAGATCAAAAATTGGCTAAGTACAGAAAATAGGATAGAGCAAGGAACAAACTGTTATAGTTTTCATTAGCGTGTGTTCATATGTTATCCAAATGATATGTGCCTTTGAAGATAAGCTTATGAGTATGTTTACATGCTAATTCTAAAAGAGAATGATTAGATCTGCAAGTATGAAGAAGATATAGCCAGTTAAAGAGGTACAGCCAGTGAATGTCAGAACACGACAGAGATCATGGAAAGAGCCGACAGAGATTGTTTTGTCATAGATTTTGCACTCATCCTCAGGACTTGTGCCTTTGTATTAGTTATTTTTAGTGACCTAAAAACCTATGGTTAAAAGTGCATGACTTGATTCATCTGGGATAATTAGTTAGAGCTATTTTGGTGAAGTAGACTGTGTGAAAAGACGTGTCTGTTTGGTTTGAGTAAAGTAGTTATAATTTATGTTAAGAAAACTTAATGAAGGGTTGCATGGTTATTTAAGTGATCAATATAGATGTTAAAAGGTTTCCTAAATCTGACATGTTCATGCCCTTTGAGGAAGTACTTATAGAAGGTCATTTGTGATGGGAAAAGTTGCGGAAGCTAGAGATAAGAAAAGCAGAGTAGAGTGTAAAAGAAGCAGAGATATATCTATCATATGTTGATGATATAGATATTGAAGTAGAAGCTTTCAGAGTGAAGATAAGATTTTTATAGTTCTTTACAAGAGGTTAAAGCATCAGCGCACAAAAGGAACTGATCAGATAAGCAGCGTCATAGCAGTAGTTCATCTTGCAATATAGTGTGTATCAAATATCCAGAAGGTTGTAGCCTTCACCATTTGGATAGTGAGTCCTTGGATAGTGAGTCCACCACCCCTAACAGGGTTATTGTAAAAGACTCCTAACAGGGTCTGACCCTTAACAAGGTCACTATACTTCATGTATTGTAAAGACAACTCCTAACAGGGTTAAGGATCTTCTAACAAGGATCATAAGACACTAGTACAAAATATTTATGGGTACTAATTCCCACCGGGGTTTTCACCTACATTGGGTTTCCCCATAATCATATATGGTGTTATGTGTTGTGTATATTTATCTTACTTGCATTGATATTCAAGTTCAGTACATAAGCATTTAAGTAAAGATTCAGATAATAAGAAAAATTATTAATTGATAGATCACTAATTCACCCCCCCTCTTAATGATCCTAATCTTAACAGTCACATGTCTATGACTGATGTCAAATGAGATGGGCCACCTGGTAGTCCTGTTGCTAAAATCTAGGGATTCTCATAGAAACTAGGGAACACAGCCTATCATCCTGAAACTGAAAGAATGGAATGGTCCTGTGATGCTTCACATCTAGACATTACCACATACTCCTAGAAAGTAGGGATCCCCTCTAAAATCAAGGAACTACACTCTACTACCTCCCAAAACTGCCTGTAAAGCCAAGCCCGGTCACTGAAAACCTTGTATGAGTCTCTATCCATAATTGTTAGCCTAAAAGACCCCCATAATAGGCTAACTCACATCACTCTGCTAGTCAGACTAAAGAGGGGAAATGAGATTCCTCCCCTCTTGGAGATCCTTTCCCATAAGAAATTGCAATGCTGGGTGCTAGAAAATGCATTCACCCTCCCAAGTGGCATCCTTAATGGGTAGACCTCTCGAGCGTAGCAAATACTCCCGAATCACCCTGCTTCTCAGATGTCATTCCCCCACCTCAAGAATTTCCTTAGGTACCAAGGTCAACTTACCTTCCTCATCCAAGGGTGGTAGATCAGGTGATTGTATAATATGTTACCCCAGTGCCTTCTTCAAGCACAATACGTGGAACACATTGTGAATCCTACTGTCAGGTGGTAACTCAACTTCATATGCAACTTCTCTGACTCACTTGAGAACTCTGTAAGGCCCATAAAAATTGAGTTTGAGATTCTCAACTCCCCCCTTAAGGGTGATCTATTGGTAGGGCTATAAGTGTAGGAAAACCAAGTCATCCACCTCAAATAACCTCTTAGTCATATATCGATCAACGTACATCTTCTACTAATTTTGTGCATATTGTAAGTTCTCCCTGAGAGACCTCATGATATCCTGATTCTCCTATACCCAATCATGTGCCAAAGGAACCCTACTATCACTCAAGGCAAGATAAAAAAAAGATAATGCATCGTAGCCATAAAGATCTCTAAAAGGAGACATATCTATGGACATGTGGTGTGTATTATTGTATAAAAATACTCGCCCATATACAACCATTGCACCCATGCCTTCTACTGTCTCGACACATAGTTACGCAGATACCCCTCAACCCACTTATTAACTATCTTTGTCTATCCATCCGTCTGGGATGATAGCTAGTACTAGGTGTCAACTCTGTTCCTGTGAGCCTAAAAATTTCCTTCCAAAAGGAACTCATGAATCTGTTGTGCCTGTCACTCACTATGGTCTTAGGGAGACCATGTGGTCTAAACACCTCCCTAAAAAATAGCTCAACTACCTGAGATGCTATGAAATCAACTATAATCGGAAAGAAGTGGACATATTTAGTCAACCTATCCACCACAACATAAATACAATCCTTCCCCTATGCTCAAGGAAGACCTGTAATGAAATCTATAGATATTCCCATCCACTTCTATTCTGATATAGGCAAGGGTTGTAACAAACCAACCGAAAATGTATGCTCTGACTTGTTCTTCTGACAAGTCATGCACTCATGAACATGGCGTAAGACATCATCCCTCATACCCTTATAAGAGAATCTCTCACGTACTGTTCTATATGTCTTACCATAACCTGGATGCCCTACCATAGGGGTATCATGGAGAGCATGAAATGTTTTTCCCTTGAACTGTGATTCAGGAACAAGGTAAGCTCTATTTTTGTAGTAGATGACATCATCAACCACACTATATTTATCATCCTATACCAATCCATCCATGATCTCACATGCATGCTGATTTTTGATATACTCAACTAAAAGTTGAGCCTTCCAATCTGCTGAAATCTCACTCAATGAACATAGGGCAGCAGGTGATGGTTTCCTAGAGAGTGCATCAACAAAAGTATTCTTCTCCCCCTTAATAAATTCTATGTAAAAATCACAGGCTTGAACCTTGCTTACCCATTTTTGTTGACGATCATTGAGCTCCTTTCGATCAAGGAAATACTTCAAACTATTGTGATCAGTTCTTACCACAAATTTGTTGCCAACAAGATATTGTCTAAATTTGGCTAATGCATGCATAATAGCCAACATTTCCTTATCATAGGTAGAATATAATCTCTCATTATCACGTAGCTTCCTACTCTCGTAGGCAATGAGATGTCTGTCCTATATCAAAACAACCCCTATGCCCTTACCTGAAGCATCACACTCAAGTACAAAAGGCTGCAAAAAATTAGGGAGTGCCAAAACCGGACATGTGCTCATAACCTCTTTGAGTCTATCAAATGCTCCCTGTGCCTGCTCTATCCATCTAAAGGCTCCCTTCTTCATGAGATCTGCAAAGGTGCTTCTAACTGAGAAAATCCCCTCACAAACCTCTGGTAATATGTACATAAACCAAGGAACCTACGCAACTCAGTAATGTTCCTGGGAGAGGGCCAATACTGAATTGTTTGAATTTTATCCTCATGCACCTTCAATCCACCATCATTGACCACATGGACCAAATATAAAATATCCCTCAGTCCAAACTCATATTTGGACAACTTAGAAAATAGAGACTAACTCTCCATGATGCTAAGTACCTCCTCTAGGTGCCTGAGATGATCCTCCCAAGTACAACTGTAAATCAAGATATCATAAAAAAATACTAGAACCGATTTCCTCAACTACTTGTTAAAAATATGGTTCATACAAGAATGGGAGGTGGAAGGTGCATTTGTGAGACCAAAAGGCATCACCAAAAACTCATAATGCCTATAGTGACAACAGAATGCAGTCTTATGTATGTCCTCATCCTGCACACGTATCTGGTGATAGCCTGAATGAAGATCAATCCTTGAGAAGTACATAACTCCATGAAGCTCATCCAACAAATCATCAATGTGTGGAATGGGGTATCCATTTTTTAAAGTCTTCTTGTTCAAGGCCCTGTAATCTATGCACATCCATAAAGTCCCATCCTTCTTCTTAACCAGTACCACAGAAGAAGCAAAAGGACTTGAGCTAGGGCGAATAAATCCCATGTCTAACGACTCATGAATGATACTCTCAATATCATCCTTGTATTCTATGGGATGGAAATATGGAGTGGTAATTAATATCTTAGCACCATCCTCCATCTCTATCCCATGCTCAAACCCTCTATCAGGAGGTGCCCTAGGAGGTATATCTCCCAAAACTTGACCATGTCGGTCCATCAATGATTGTATATCAACATGAAATACCTTGCCATCCTGAGGAGTAGGTGCTTTAGAATTCATAAAACAAAATGTAGCCTAAATCACATCATTATGTCTAATAATAGAATCCATCCTATGAGAAGACGCCGCTCTAGGTCCACCATGTGAAGTTGCCATCAAAATATTCTTCTTCCCTCTAGAAAGGAACTCAAACTGCACACGGTGGTTATCAATAATGTATCACCCAATACTCTGCAACCACTGCATGCCCAAAACTACATTATAATCCTCTAGGGGTAGCACATAGAAGTCATCTATCAAAGTATAATCCCCATCTAGATGCTAAGCTAAGGAATCCTCTTGGTACAACCCAAAACTGCACCATCTGCAACCTTCACTCCAAAACTAGGAAACTCCTCATAGTGCAACCCACGCCTATCAACTAACTTATGATCAATAAAGTTGTGTGTAGTTCTTGTGTCCACCAAGCTCATAACCCACTGGCCCCATAGTGTACCTTTAAAATGAAAGGTGTGAAATCTGGGATAACTAGAGAGGGTAGCCATAGTCACTTTGGCTGATGCCAAGGGCTCAGGAGTGTCAAACTCTAACTATAGATGTTCCTGCTCAATCTCCTATGGGCTATCCTCAGTATTAGTGTTAGGAATCTCCTCATCTCCCATCTCAGATGTCACCTCAATCAAATAAGACTTTCCTTTACTAAGGTAGTGGTGTCCAGGATCCCATGGTTCCTTACAGGAGAAACATAGTTTCCTCCTCATATCATTCCTCGTCTGCTGGTCTATCTAGGGATGTCTAGAAGAGGGTCCACCTCTACCCTGGGAAGTGTTGGCCTTTTGTGGAGGCCAAGAATCCCTGAATGGCTTCTTATCTATCTAATAAGAAGTAGGCATGGTTTCCAGTCCCAATGTCCCATCAATGGCCTTCTTGAGAGTATCTGGCTTGAATGCTTGTACCAACCCCTTTAAGCCTATCCTACAATCCCTCTATAAAAAAAAAATCACACTACACCTCTGAGGCATATCAGGTACCATGACTGTAATATGATGGGACTCATTAATATAAGTCTCTACTTTCCCTAACTGTATAAGATGTTCCAACTCCCTATAGTAAAGTTCTATGTCTTTGTGATTGAATCTTGTAATGTCGCTTAGTGAACTCTGCATAGGATTGGACCATGGTGTGATCCTAGGTGACTAATCCATGGTGCCAAAAGTCATAAGTAACTCCGTCTAAATGCAAGACATCAAAATGTATAGCCTCTCTGTCAGGCATGGGTCTCAAGGATGAATAAACGTCCATCTTGTGCACCTAAGCTCATGCACTTGCACCACTAGTGCCATCATACGTATCTAGTGTGATCTTCCCGGTGGCCCTATTGAGGTCACTGTTCTGCTGGGTCCTATGTCCCCTGTCACCTTTGAACTTGGTAATATCTCTATGTTGTGCACAATAATTGGGAAGAGGAAAATCATCCCTAACCTTTGGAGGTAGATCTCTCCACTCAGCTCTGGTTTCCATAAATGACTCCTAGAATCCCACCTTGGGTGGCTATACCTATTCCGGTTGCTCATCGGGTCTAAACTGTAGAAATAGAAGCCTATCACTAGCAGGTATAGGAGGTTTCTCATGCCTATGGGAATGAAGAGAGCTCCCTAATTACGTATGAGATCTGTGACTATGTTGACTTCATGCAACTCAAGCTGACCTGCTTCACCCCTATCTTCCTCTATGTCTATCCAAATCCAACTGCTCCAAGGTATCCTGTAACCTATCTAAGGTCTAAACTATCTTGGGTTGTGTAGTGATAAGAGTTCACATAAAATCTCTATCATCATCCTCCTACTGGTTCCCTCTGGAACCTCTCTATTCATCTTCCATAATGGTTTCCTATTCTGGATCAAGTTCTAACTCATACCAAGCTCTTGTATGAGTGTAATATCTGTATATATTAGCTCTACCTAGATACATATAAGTCACTTAATTCCACTATCTGGTGACTACCCAATCACTGATATAAATTATCATAACCTTTCCTGAAATCTGTCAAGACCAATTCTCTCAAATCCTACAAGCTGGCAGGATGCAGGCTCTGATACCACTAAAATATCCCCAATCCTGGTGACCTTGGTATTTACTATTTATTTTGCAATCTGAAACTTTGACCAGCGTTTGCACCTCTAAATGAACTGTTGTTGAATTCTAATTTTTATGGATTTTTTCTTGTTTTCACATTTTGTTTGTTGTTTTTCTTGGTGTTTTTGAAGATATATGAAATTAATTGATAAATACAAAATATTTTCGAAGTAGAATTGAAGAGCAACATTCATATAAATTAAAATTGCTTAATAATCTCATAATTATTCAAATCGTACCAGGCATAATATTTAGATTTCTGTATTCAAGGAATAAATACACCAAATGGATTTGTGGCTACCTCCTAAACTTGATGCCAGCTATAGGAAAGTTTTGCAAACACTAAAGATGAATTTTGTTCTATCACAAACCCTTATAGATGTCTCCAAACTAAAATTGTGGGTTGCTACAGAGGAATGGCGTCCAAAATACAAGCTCGAGCTGCCTTTGGAAAATGTCCAAGCTGGAATAGACTTGACGCCAAGATGAATGTGGTATTTTCTTCTGATAAATGATGCTAAGAATAATTCTGATCCTTGCCACAACAAATAACACTTCCAATCTCCAAAGCTGAATCACCAAATCCTTTTTGAGGTTTGCATCCCAAAATCTAGACCTAGGGGTTTCGTCCCAAGCCTTTGAATTCCTCTACAAAGAAATTTCAAGTTTTCACAATTTGTAAATGTCAAAAGATAATGAGAAATTTGACTTCCATCTCTTTATATCTCCTTTCAAAGGAAATTAGAACCCTAAAGGAGAATACAATTAGCGCTTTATAATAAAGTAATATTTTCCCACTTAAAAGTGTCTATGTTATAGGAAAATCATTGCTTTATTAAATGTTATAATTCCAGGAACCAAAAATTCTCTGGATAGTGAAAACAATTTATATTATTTTGAGACCTTTCAAACGGGCTATCACACAAAGGCATCCCTGACCGAATGAAGCAATTATTCCCTTATTACCCCAAAATGGCTATTAAAATAGCCTTATTATAAATTATATAATCACTGACTTAGGAAATATTAAAATATATTAAAATATTTCCCTTTTTTCCTCTAATATCCCAAACCAACTAAATAATCTTGAATCTGATCATGTCACCTGTCTATGACTAATGCTGAATGAGATGGGCCAGATGGCAGTCCCGTCCCTAAAATCTAGGGATGCTCCTAGAAACTAGGGAACACACCTTGTCATCCTAAAAATGAAACCATAGAATGGTCCCGTTATGCTTCACATGTGGAGATTGCCACATCCTCCTAAAAATTAGGGAGACCCCCTAAAATCAAGGAACTACACTCCACTGGCTCCCAAAACTGCCTGTAAAGCCAAGCTTGTCACTAAAAACCTTGTATGAGTCTCTATCCATAACTGTTAGCCTATGAGACCCCCATTATAGGCTACTCACATCACTCTACTAGTCAGACTAAAAAAGGCGACATGACATGTTCCATCATCCCGATTCTTTCTCCTCTAGGTTTTGTTCATTTGTTCTATGATTTCTTCAATAGTAGTTTGTGCTTTCACTGTAGATTCATCTTCGGTCGGTGCATCTCCTCGATATCTAAATTTTTTTTCAAGGTGTCCTACCTTATGACAATGAAAACATGCCATGCTAGGGTTCCTCTATGCTCTTCGGTTATTTCTTCCATGCTTCAGCATTCAATTTGCAACAATGTGTCCATACCTTCCATAGGATAAACATGAAATTCTTGTATTATAATATGAAGGTATAGATGTTCCTGCTTGGTTAGTATTAGCATTCTCTCGGTTAGGCTTCCACTTGTCAGTTATTTTCTTTGTTCTACATTTCTCAGCTTTGTGTCCATACTTATCACAATTTTTACAGTAACCATCAAATTTAGGTTTCCTTGTGTTGTTAGAAAGATTAGTTCTGTATTCAAAAGATTGAAGTCCATACCTATTGCATCTAAAGAAATAACCATCAAATTTAGGTGTACTTAGTATTTTACCTTTTCTGCTTCTGCAAACATTAGCAGTGATTCTAGGCTTCCCATAATAATTATAACTTGGCTTCTTTTGTTTCGGTGGGGGTACAATACCTTGATCTTTCAGTGCATTAGATGATTCTCCTTTCTTAGTAGTGTTGGTCTCTTTGAATCCAATTCCTATATTTTCATTCCTTTGCTTTTGATTCTTGAATTGTTGGTCCAAAGATTTCTATGCTTCTTCATTTCTTTTTAGTATTTCATTTGCATCCTTCTCAGCTTTCAGTGTTTGATTCATTATTTCAATATCATCTTTTAGTGCTTGGTTCACAAACTCCTTTCTTGTATTATCTTGATTTGCATTCATAATTTGGTCAGTCATATCATAGTGAACTTGGGTCATTCTCATAATCTCATTATCTTTCTTAGTTAACCCTATTTCAACTTGTCTTTTGTCATCTTCTTCCATTCTTCAGAAGTCCTTTTATCTTCAATCAATTCGGTCATTCTTATCATGCTGGTTTCAAGATCTATCTTCATTATGTCCAACTTCTCGGTAAGTGAATCATTCTTTTCCAGTAGTTCTCTTATAGCTGATTTTGACTCATCAATTATGCTTCCTTCAGATGCTATCTCAAGTGTATCAACTTGTTCTTGTGTAACCTTCAGTTCATCATATATTTTCCTTCTAATCCTTAGAGACTTCTCAAGTTTATTTTTCAGATCAATGATTAACTCTCTTGCACTTTTCAACTCAGATTCAAGGCCATCAATCCTTTTGAATTGCCTAAATATTTCCATGACTAAGATCTTTAACTCTCATGTGGTCAAACCTTTTAACTCAAGAGTAGAGTCTTTGATACCAATTTTTGGAATGACTATGGAAAGTTGGGACTAAGAGGGGAGGGGTGAATCAATACCACTAAAAACTTTATAACTAAAATTGCCTATAAACCATATACTACTGCTTGTTGATTACCGAGTTCATAACTTTGAAATGAAATTAATATAAATCTTATAAAACATCACATCAAAACAATAAACAATAGAAATCATAACACCATGATTTTGGTAACACAAAAATCCTTTTTAGAGGACAAAACTACAGTGGGGATGACACCCACAACCTTCACTAACTATTGTATAAAGGGTGCTCGGTTAGCACTTACAATGTTTAGCCATTTTGATAGCTTACCCAGTTAAGAGTATTAAAAGACTTGTTAGGTCTTCCTGGTTAGAGGATATTACAAAATCTACACTTAGAGATGTACCCTGTTAAATTATTTACAAATATAAGATCGGTTAAGATCTACCCAGTATTGGGATTTAAAGATCTCAATACAATAATATCAATAACTCAACAATGTCTATAAAAATGCATCAAATGTAAATGTTGTTTAGACTCTATGTGCTTTGATATGTGTTACCTCAATCTCAAAATATAACACTACTCTATTCTTCTCTGCTATAGCTAAATTTTTGCTCGGTGCTCGGTGCTCTCTGCTCTACTCTTTGTTCTTCAAATAACTCCTTTAACTTTCTTAGCAATAAAAATAACTCTTAACAACTTCTTCAACAATATCAACCTTGTCAACTCTATAAATCATCCATTATATATACGAGTTTATGCCTCTTAATCTTATGTGTTAGGTTGTTGTGAATCATTCTTAACCATTAGATCTTGTTTTTTTCTTGGTGACCATATCACTTTTACTTCGATACTTGTTTTTCTTGGTACTATCAAACTTACTTTTGCCTCTTGATCTATGCCTTAGATATTCACTTTGATTTATTTGAATCATTTTTCATGTAACAAACTATTATAAATTCTTATAGTAATGTAATTAATACTATGACAAAGCATTAAATGTGATCTGATCACATTTAAGATTAGCTGTCTAACTCGGTTGAGTAAATCCTTCAAATCGCTTATAAGAACTTCAGTACTCAGTGATTATCCACTCGATGTCCTTTATTGCATTCAGTGTAATGTAAAAATCAGTAACTGTAGACACTCGACACTCTATCTTTAACTCTTTGCACTTTTACCAACTTCTCTTCTATGTATGACTTCACTGACTAGCTGAGTGTAAATTATCGACTAGTCAAATATATGACTAACTCCTTTCAACGACTGGTTCTTCTTGACTCTATGAATTTGACATAAACTAATGAAAAAAAAAAATATCTTATAGAGAAAACATTTGGATTAAAGTTGACTCCATGAACATCATTAATTACATAAATGACACGTATAATCTATCATGGACTATAAGTCATATAATCAAGAAAATAAGTCTTTTTAAGTAGGTTTGAGAAGACCTACGTCACCCATGCCTACCGTGAAACCAATGTTTTTTTTGATAGCTTGGAAAATTTGAGTGTCCGATGGGATGAAATCATGCTTTGGCATGATGAAATAGGTTTAAATTATGATTTAAATAATCTCTTAAGATATGAGAAAATCCACCATCATCCCAGAATAATATGCAGTAACAATGAAAGGGATAGTTAAGTTTATGAAAGGGAGTATGAAAGGATTTCTAATGCTTAAGGGATAGAGTGGAAATTATTCAAATTGTGGTTAGCATGATATTTGGGTCTTTTTAATTCTGAATGATGTTGTGTGTATCACTTTGTTTTCTGAGCCTTTAAATATTTTTGGTGTAAGGTCTAAGAAGAATTGTTGTTATGAGAATACCAACATTTGGAAATAAGCTACCATGGGTGGTAACCTTAAAAGAGAAGCAATGAGAATTTTTAAATGGAAGAAGGAGGCCACTGTCTAGAAAAAGCTGAAAGATGGAAGTGTTTCTTCATATATGGAGAGACTTCATGGTTTTGATAAAGACATTTCCAAAGAGTTTGCAGACAGTTGGGATAATGGTAAGGTCACTATTTGTGTTAAAACCTTTACTGTTACTAAGGATCTTATAGTGGAGATTAGTGGTCTTGAGGTGTCTGGAATTAAGTATTATAGGGGACGTAATATAGCTCAAGAAGTAGCCCATAGATTTCCTAAAACCCCATAAGAGAAAGCTCTCTTGGTAAAAAAGAAAGGGTATTTCTACAAAACTAATAATGTCAAGTTGCTATGGGCTAAAATTATGAAAGCCGTTATGAAATATTTCAATCTTGAAGGCCGCTATACCAGGGTGTATGAATTCCATTTTGTGCTTGTTAATCACTTAGGTTAAAAAAGAAGGTTTCTTTTCCTTTTCTTCTACTGGCGTCTCTGGGTATGAGCATTATGGAGAATAGGGTTAACCCTGATAAGCCTATCCTTCACGATGGCTTTATTTTTCTGATTCATGATTATGCTAAATTCAAATTATAGGAGTCCTTGTCTAAGCCTATGCAAGAGAAGGAAAAAAAGGGAAGAGGGCTTTCGCTGAGACTAAGATGGGGAGCCCCAATAAGAAGAAGTCGAAGATGACTAAAAATCCTAAAATTGATAAGAGGAAGGCTTCCTAGATCCTCACTGAGGAAAAAGGTATGGACATTGATGATGATAGTGAGGGGATGGCTAAAGACTAATCAGGGTTCTGATGCTAGTTCTCTTGAGGATTCATCGGAGGCTGATAATGAAGAATCCCTAAGTGAAAAAAATGGGCAACATGGACACCGAAGGCCCTGAAGAGAATATTGTTATGGAGGTGGGTGATGTGTTGAGATGGTGGATGTTGATGAAGTAAATATGAAAGGGGAGATTTTCCCTAATCCTGGTGGGGAAGTTAAGGTCTTGGGTGGTTTTGGTGACCCTATTTCTAAGATGCTTGATATCATTAGGGAGGAGGTTTACAATAAGGTTAATTTGGGTCTTGGTCTTTCTTAGAATGAGGTGGAAGCGGAGAAGGATATCGAGAAAACACATGTTCTCATTGATTATGAAGATTCTTCCCAGATGGGAAATCCCCCATCCTCGGTTACCTCTACGAATATGGACGATAATGTTAAGGTAAAAGTTGATAAAGTGGTTTGTGGAAGATGGAAGAGGTGCAAGGTTAGAAGGACTCTGATGCTCAGAATGTGGTGACTGGGTTTCTCCAGTCTACTAGGGCTTGGTTTGACTTGGAAATTCAGATGGATACTTGGGTCTATAAGGAAATAAAGGAAATTAATCTGAGGTATGGAGAGATGGAGGAAATGGTGGATAATCTTACTATGTTTATTGTTAAAGACAAAGGCCTGAGTGCTGATGGTAACAATGATAAGGCTTCTGAGGATGATAATGCTCTCTTGGAGAAGCTTGAGATTAAGATCAATGGAGTAGTTAATTTTTGTATAAAGACTAACTCCATCTACCTCCAAAGACTTGAGGAAACTATCAACTGGCTTATGCAACATAGCTTTGAGGGGATGAAAGTTACTACAAACAATTTGAGGGATCTTCCAGCATTTTTGGAGGGCAACAAGAACAATCCCATTGTGAAGATTGGTGATGACATGGACATGGTTGCTTCTCCTATTGGACCTTAGTCTAGAACCTGTGCCAACACCAACAAGTAAAAGTTTGATTATTCCAAAGAGATTTCTACTCTCAGGGACTCTTTCCATCATTTTACACAATTGAAGGATTATACTGCTAAGTACATGAAGCTGCTGGGTTAAGGTCTTGGTTGGATGTCATTGTTTTGTGTGCTGGTTTTTTGTCTCGAGATTTTTCTGGTTTTGTCTGTTAGGTCTATTTTGTTGCTGGAGTATTTGTAATGCTTATCTATTGTTCCTCCAACAGTCTCTTTTTGGTTTTTACTTTCTCTTCCTATCTTTTCCTCTAATGTAAAGGGTTCTGGATTCCCTTCAAAATTTTCTTTTACTATAATCAAAACCTAAGGTTGCAATCTCATAATTTGGCTTGTGTATCACAATCTCAATAAGCATCAAGAATGGGAGCCTTAGCGAAAAGAGAGACAACATCAAAATTCACTAATATGTCATTTCTATCAAGACAAACATCCTTAATAATCTGAAAAAGAAAATTAGAAGAATGTCTATTAAAAGAGTTAGAGTAGCCAACAAGAGGGGAAATACACTTAGAGAGGAAGGAGGAAAGCTTGTAGGTTAGAGAGCCAATGGTGTCCACAATGGGCCTCAATAGAATGCCAACTTTGTGGATTTTATGGACCCCATAGATGCAAGGAGCCACTTCTTTCGTAGGAATGAGACACTTTTTGGTGGAATAATCAAAGGAGGAACCAACTAGAGATGACCTAACAAGCTTGAGAATCTTGGAGCATGGATTATGAGAAAGGGTTTTGTAGCTACTAGAGTCAGACATAAGAGAGAGCATTTTAGAGACATAGTCTTGATAGTCCAAAATAAATGTAGCATTTCCTTTGTTAGCTTTAGACATAATTAAATCATTATTTCTAATGAA
Organism: Thuja plicata; assembly: GCA_018584345.1. NCBI lineage: Eukaryota > Viridiplantae > Streptophyta > Pinopsida > Cupressales > Cupressaceae > Thuja > Thuja plicata. Next base: position 664,148 of record MU225737.1, on the reverse strand, counting down.
CTTGTTGAATGCCATAATTTCATCTTTTGGGATGTTACATCTTAGAGATTTATCATGTTTGAGGGCCATGACACAGTCTTTCCTAAGATCTTCAACTACATGGGGAGGGAGTAAGCGCACAAAATTCTCAATTTTAATGAGAAATTCATAGTGGGGGAAAGGAAAAGCCAAGACACATCTTGAGGAATTTGAAGGCTACAAGGTTTAAAAATACCCTCAAAAGTTTCACCACTAGCTTTTTCTCCCAATCATTAATTATAAGAAGGTTAGGGAGGGCTGAAAATTCAAGAGAACTACTAGGATTAGGGGACACACAAGGAGATAAGAGATTGGCATAGAAACACATGAAAAATGAGCCACACATATTATGGGACAAGAAATTGGTGGGAATAAATGTGATGAGAGGAGCTGCTAAGTTAGACTCCTAACTAGCAAGGTCATAGGAAAGATAGGGCACAAATTGAAGATTGACATGGAAAGAAGAAGGATGAAGGTACGAAGGAGGCAAAACTCCTTCCAAGTCCAAAGAGATGCAAGGAGAGTTAAATGAAGAAAGAGGAGGGTGGATGGTGACAAGACCAATATTAACAGAGGAAACAACTTGAGATAGGTTTGACATGCACAAGAAAGCAAGCAAATCATTGCAATAGGAAGAGGATATTAGTGAGCGCATACCTACAGCTAATCTCAAGGAGCCATTGAGAGAAGATAATTATTTCTAAAACTTTTTCAAGTGCTCCTTGGGATAGTAATGGCGACTCAATCTTATGTCTCTAATGCCTTGAGTCATTCTATCACATTCGCCTCGTGCAAGAGTGACATGTGAATTTTCTTGAGGGGAATGTTGGGCCAGAGAGGTAGTGATGAACGAAGAGCACAACAAAGGCTTAGATTTGGATGGACCTACAATAGAAATGGATAGGGATGATAAAGTGTCATAGGGGTTTCTAGAGACCACACCCACATGGACATGAGCTAGGCACTAGTTGGAAACAATTGGTGTCTTCCAAACTTGACTGAGAATAGGTGAGAGTAGAAGAAGAGTGAGAATAAGGAGGAAGATGGGAGGATGGAGGGGATGACAGCCCAATAACAAAAGGGAACACACTATTGGAAGGAGAATACCATAGAACACTATTAACTCTATGTAATCACCTAAAATGATCAAGAGAAATCAAATCACTAATTTTTAATAATTGATAAAATTAAATCAAAGGAACCTTAAACCTTAACTATGTGATTAAGTTCAATCAATTTAATTACATGTTTAATCAATAATCCTAAGAAATTAATGTCCTAGAAATTTAATTAAATAAAGATAAAAAATCCACATGGCTAGAGATATTAATTACTTTGATTTAATTAAATCCTCAATATTCTCTCAACATGTTATGAAGTCAACACATCAACCAATGAGAATAAAGCACAAGGATTGTTCACTCAATTTTGAATCTCAACCACTCAATTCAAATTGAAGAAATATTGACCACACAATTCAAATTGAATTATTTTCCCTCAAATTAAAAAATCTATAAAAGAAACCTCAAATCATGTTATTTCATATTTAGATCATTTGTAAGTGGGTCATTCTAGTTTAACTTTGGAGCTAATTTGCAATGTTATCATTCATTTTAAAACAATTTGCAGCATTATAGATCATAATTAATGTCATTTCATAGTAGATCACATCATGTAGAATCATAATTCAAGTTAATTATCTTGCATCTTAGTCCTAGTTCATCAAATTAGGATCAAATTTATCATTCATCATCATTAAAATCCTCAAAATTTCATTCATTTTAGATGCATTTATGTGAATCTTCCATTTCATGAGAGTCAATTCACTAATATAACATGATAAATTCCAAGAAAATTCATAATTAGATTATAATCCTCATGTAAGGATGAAATAAGTCACTTTTGATTGGTTTATTATTGATTTTGATTAATTTCTATATACTAACCAATTGAACTAATGACTTATTGAAGTGTTGTGTTGTAGATACAAGTAAACAATTTAGACACACATTTTTGGAAACCATCTTGGGGACCTAAGTCCTACAAATCATCACATTTTTTTGCTTGCGGGTTGGATACAATTTCACAGAAGTTCATTGCTGGTATATGAAATCATTTTTTGTTCCTAGAAGTTCGTTTCTTGATTGTAAATGTTCATTTCTGGTCTTTAAAAGTTCATTTTAGGTGCCAAGATTTTCATTTCTAGGAAAGGTAGTTTGGAAAGAGTTCCGTATTTGGTAGTAATTGTTTTGTTTCTCACTAAAATTTTGTATTTGGTTAAAACCATTTCATTTCTAGAAGGTTGTTTTTTTGGTATAAACTATTTGATTTCAAAAAATTTATTTTGTATTTGGTCCAAATTTGTTCCTATTTAGTCAGAATTAGTTCATTTTTGAGAAATGTTCCGTATGTTGTAGATAAGAGCTTGTTTCTGGGTTAGTCTACAGTGTATTAAAGCTTTACAATTGTATTTGAATAACAACCCTAATCAATTGATTCTTTTTTCTAACATGTTCTTGATGTATAGGATGATTATTCTAACATGTTCTTGCAGAATGCATGTCCAAGATGAAGCAAACTCAAATTACTAATGGATTTGTGTTGCAGGATGCCTTAGATTTTCAAGTAAACATTGTGCTTTCATTAAGTTGATTTCATAGGAACATAGATTAACTAGTTAGTAACATATTGATCTCTCAAGGTGTTAGGGGATTATGCTCTCACCTTTTAGGTGATCAGAAAACTAGAGCACTCTTGATTCATCATGGCTTGAGAACTCCATAGGACTATCTAGTTTCATTTGAGAAAGTGAGAGTACATAGTGGAATTAATATATGTTTGGCATGCTTGGGATCTTGACTATGGTAGGAGACTATTCTCTCACCTCTTTGAGGTGATAAAAAATATAGACCCATAGTTAAGGTTCATTTTGCTGTTGATTTCACCTTAGAGAGCTTGTTGTAGTGGGAAAAAGTACTCATCCCATGTGAATGACTCAAAGTGGACACAAGTCAAAGCTAGGCCATCCTATCCACTATAAATAAATGCTACCAATAGCTAAAATTAACATAGACAGATGCAATTAGGTTCACTATTCTAGGAGATACCCTAACGGTCTGAATTGGAACCCTAACTAAATCCTTAAGCTAGTAGCCTCCTTATTATACTTGGTAATTTTTCCATAGTTCATAGGGGTTATGTTTCCCATAGAATATTCTACACTCACCATTCATGCATCCCTGGTATTGAGGTGAAGGGATCTTGGATTTCACTACCTTGAACTCAGGCAAGCCCCAAAAGGGATCCCCTACTCACACACTCCTTAAAGGCTTAATTATGTGTTCCAATTTCTTGGCATCTCCATCGGGGATTACCTATTAGATTGATGAGAATATTAAACACTATATCCAAGTGTAATTAGTGTGGGCCTATGGAAATTGCATTGCAACCATTCTTAGGTTATCTTATCTTCAATGTGTTTTTCATGTCCTCAACCCATGAGAATTTTTCAAAAATACAATAAATGTTAGGGATTTTAGATTCAAGACCATTTTTTGCATATTGTCTTCTATGTGTGTCACTGAATGCTAAATAAGTTCACCCTAAAGAAAACCCTTAAATATCCAATTTTATCACTAGAAAATTTTCCAAAATACAGAGAACATAAAGATTCATTTCTAGTCAATAAAGTCTCATTTTATGTCTGAGAAAGCTCATTTTCTGTCTTTAAAGTTCATTTTCAGTCTGTATAAGTTCATTTCTAGAAAATTAGTTTTTGATATTATCTTTAGGGAATTTTCATATCTGATCCATGTTGTTTCATTTCTGGGAGTACAAGCTCATTTTTTGTCATTAAAATTTTATTTCTGGGAAAAATTTCATTTTTGGTATCTAAAGTTTCATTTTTTGGAAAAACTAGTCTTGTTTTTGAAGTTTCATTTCTCGGATAGAGGGCATTTTTTCATACACTGAGAAAATGTTAATCATTGGTCCAAGTAACCATTTTGGTCTTTTTTTAGGTCATGTCATCATAGTAAACAAAATTAGTTCATCAAACCCTAATGACATCAAGGTGTACTCATTTTTTCATTGGTTTCATATCAATTCTTTATATCCGATTTTCAAGGGTCATCATCAAGGAACATATACCCCTCCATATTTTTTAAACCAACATTATTTATCATCAAAATCAGTCTAATTTAGACAAGCTCTTGTACACCTTAATCAACTTGAAACCTTTGACATTGGTTATCATTAGATCACACTTTGGGTCATCTGATTTTCATGGTTAACACCAGATCTAGTTGGTATCATTTTCAAAAATATCTCAATAACAAAATTCACTTTCCACTTATCACATTTGATCAAGGCCATACATCAACACAAGAGACTATACCTCATAAATCACCTAGATAAGAACATCAAGACAATAAAAAAATTCTAACTTTTTGGAACAAGAGAATGAATGGAATAGATATAATGATCATAAGAATCATAATAATCATGATGAATCTGATGATGAAGAAGAGGAAATAACTGATGAACATGTTCAAAAGTGTCAACAATACAAAGGGTTCCAAAAGATCATGGAAAAAATCCTTAATGCCAACAAAGAGAAATACTTCATGCATCTAGGCTCTATGGTAGTCAACCTTCCAAAAAACTATGATGTTGATCAAATAAAAACAAAAGAGGAAGATAATCCTCTCACATATATAACCAAATAACTCCAATATTTACAATTTGAAATCCTAGATATGAAGAAATAATATGACAAATCATCTAAGAAATACTCATTCAAATCTATATGTCATTTTCCTTTTGATTGGGATTTGCATATGATTCTATTTTATTCAAACATAGAGTCACATACCCAAATATGATAAATATATGAGAAATACAAATCCTCAAGATCATGTTAGGGAATATTGTACCCTTTGAAAATATTTCATACATGATCAAACGTATCTCATGAGGCTATTTCCTAGAAGTTTGGGTGGTCAAGTGATGGAATGGTTCTCCAAATTGACACCAAGAATCAAATCCTTTGAGGAGCTATTCAAACATTTCATCTAACAATACTCCTATAACATTCAACACATTGTTACAATGTTAGATCTCTTCAATACTAAACCATGAAATGCAAAATAATTTATCACATTCTTACAAAGGTGGAGAAATATTTTTTCAAGATATCGTAGACTAATACTTGAAAGTGAAAATATGGATATCTCCATCAACAACCTTATTCCAAAAATAAATTTCACTCTACAAATGAATTTTCCACCTACCTTTGATAAAATGTTTGATAGTGCTAATAAGATTGAGGATGTATTGGTAAATAAGGAGAGATCAAACTCTACAAAGATACCAAAGGATTCTCTAACAATTCTAACAACAACAATGAAAAATCAAAATTATGGAACAAGAATAAGAATGTAGTAAATGATGAAGTCATTGAAGCTTCCAACATCAAACCAAAACAACTAATTTTTAATCTCTTAAGAAACATAGTATCCAACAATCCTACGACTACATCAGCATCAAAGGTTAATCAAGACTCAAATAAATAAAAATCACCTTGGATATATACTTGTAAATGGAAATTCACTCTTTTTGGAGAGCCCCTAGAGACAACATTAAGAACTCTTCTTACACACAAGATAATCACTCTACATGAGGAAAGACTATTCTAACCTCAAATAAAGCCAAAATTGTGGAATGATGCCCATTATGCCAAATATCATTGCAATAAAGGTCAAAACCAATGACTACATCAAACTCAATAATCTTGTGCAAGAGATGATTGATAATGAAGTCATCATTGTTGATGGACACAAAACCAATAATGATCATAAAATTTTAAGAAACCATTTCCAAATTATGAGAAATGGGGAATATCCAATTCTAAATATGCTAAATTCAATTACACCTCCTTTCATGATAATGTGATCAATATTCTATATTCATTTGATCAGTCCATAAATATCATTATAATCAAGGATAAACAACAAGTTGAATCCTCTAACCCTATCACAAGAAGTCAATCAAAAGTTACCTTCAAAGGTGTACACCATCAATACAACCTACATCATCAAAACCAACAACATCCAAGAAAAAAGCATCATCTTCATCATCAAATTATAGTTTGGTTTATTAGCTACTATGCAGTCTATCTCAAATATTAATCCTTGAGCTTCTTAAGATATCTCTTACTCATAAAGATATCCTTGAACAAGCCTTTCTAGAAATGACTGTCTCAAAATATTTAGATGTGAACCAATTCCAATCCATGGTGGGGAACTTAAAAAAATTGAATTATTTATCCTTTTCGGAGGAAGATGACGAGTCCTTAAGTCATCCACATAATCAACCCTTGCATATATAAGTTATTATTCATAAGCACTGAGTCAAACATCTATTGATAGATGGAGTGGCTAGTTTGAATATCTGTACATTGAGTCTTGTAACCTCATTTGGATTTTTTGAAACAATTAAAGACCTAAGAAGGAAGATCACAATTAAGGTATATGATGATGAAGAAAGGTTTTCCAAAGGCTTAGTAGTGTTTCCAATCAGAGTTGGGCCCATAGAGAAAGATGTGATCTTCCATGTCCTTGACTAGAATATTTCTTATAACATTCTCTTGGGAAGACCATGGATTCATGACATGCAAGCTACCTTCTACCTTTAATCAATGTATCAAGTTTCCATATAATAGAGAAAAAGTGAGCATAGCCGTGGACACTAGCTATAAGGAAACTCAGGTGCAGAAAACAACTTCCTACACTAATCTCTAAAGGAAAGTATTGTGCAAATTATTTTAAATCCTTACAATTTTAGATTTGTTAACTACTTTAACAAAGATATTGCAACCATGTACCATGCATATAGAAAATAGAGAATGACACAATGATTTATCCTGGGGAAAAACTTTCGGTAAAAAACCCCAGCACTCCAAAACCTGCACAATATATTATCTTCAACACAACGGTTACAACACACTTGCAATGCAAGTTCTTTCAGGAGACAATCGACACACACAGACGAATATAGTAGCACCAGATTATACCAACAATCCACTCTTTTTGTATCATTTTCTGTAACCCTAAAAAACACTTATATCATGCACTTTCCTTTTTAGGGCAACTTCCAAGGATAGCCGTATTAGGGTTTTACCATTCTTCGAGAAGAGTGTACAGTACTCAACTTTATCAGTTGCCACATGTCATTGTATGTCTTCACCCATCATTGAATCTTCTAGAAATAGCTCTTACATGTCATAGGAATCCGTCATAACCGTTTCAGCCATGATCTCCTTACACACAATTCAAAATGCCGACACATCAAGTGGAGTGACACATCAACATGCCAACTAGACATGTACACTCACACTTAATTACATTATTTGCAAGAAATACATTTTACAAAACAAATAATAAGAATAGGAATTATCCAAGGTTGAGACACCTTATTCCTAACACTAGCTACTTCAAATCTTGTAATAAACTTAGACAAACCAATGATAGCATGGTTCCCAATAATAGATAAGATTCTATTGAACAAAAAGTAGAGAGTTTCATGGCTGCTACATTAAGAGACTTTGAAAGGAAGCTAAAGCTGAAAGACAATGGGATAGGAGAATATAAACTTGACCAACTACCTTCTATGATTGTTTTATCTACTTGAACAAGAACATATGGTAAACCTTCATTATCAACCACTTCAAGATCTAAATTTATAGTAATTAATAGTGGAACATTTGTCAAGGGTACCTCATTAGCAGATGAAAATGAAGAGAAATTTATCCTAAATTGGTTATATAGAGGGGAAGAAGAATCACATAATGAGGTCAAACTATCAGAATTTTAAGTCAAAAGTATGGAAAAGGCTTTCATATCATGAAAAATGGGCTATAAAGGGCACAAACCTATTGGCAAGAACAAAGAAGGAATTGTTAAACCAATACACATGACCTCTAGAAATCCAAAAGACAAAACATCAATAGGATATAGATAAGAAGAGGATTTTCCTTTACTTCATGATAGTCCTATCTTTGATGAAGAGGTTGAGGAGGAAATCATATCAAACTCATTTAAGTGGTTATTTTATCTAGAATAAGAAGTTTCAAATCAAGAGGAATCAACCCTATCACAACAAAAAATATAAGAAGCACTTTCAAATCAAGAAGAATCAGTCTGACCATAACAATCATCAAAATAAATGGGACAAACATTAGAAGAAGAGGTCATAAATAGAGAAGAACTAGTTGTATCACAATCACAATCAGCTCAAGATGTTGAAAATTAATTAGAGAAAACTAGTGTTGATATGGAGGAAATAATCACACACTTCCTCGATCTGGGTATCTTACAATTGCAAGAAGGTAGTGAATAAGATTATCATGAATATGAGTGGGAAGAAACCTCTATAGAACCACAAGATGTTGAAGTTGATGTGAACCATAAATATGAATTTCAATTTGAAGAGGGAAAAATATTGGGATTTAGACCTTTCAAATTTGGTTCATGAATCGATGATGACTCTAGTGAGGATAGTTGAGATCTTAATGAAATACATGATTCTTTGGAAAGTAACATTATATATCTTGTTGATATGGCTGAAATCTTTGATAATAATGAAATTATGAACTTAGAATCATTTGAGACAAATATTGATGATCTATTATCCTTGGTACTGTAATACCCCAAAATTGGCACCTAATAACTTAATCAATTTTGGTGCATTTTCTTATCTTCGAAGTCCTATTTTACTAGGCAAATTCTTCTAATTGACTTTAATCGACTGAGTGTCAAATGCAGAAAACCCACATTTGCATAAATCTGACATTACAATTTAATTCCTAAATCTAAAATGATTATTAGCTAAAACCCCTATGATTAATTGATTTAATCCTAAA
>MU225737.1:600913-624138 GCA_018584345.1 Thuja plicata | reverse complement strand
TATACAGTTTGGTGAAGAAGGGTGTGCATTTTCTGATTCCTACTGCTATATTTCACTCACTTGAAACACCTATGTACTAGGAGGGTATTAAATTGTAATAACTATGTACGAAAGGTTGGAAGATTGCTGAAAAAATCATGGATGGCCATTGAAAGAAGCAAAGGCAACCAATCGACCATTTAAAAAATTCATGGGCGGCCATTGAAATAAGCTATTTTGATGAAGGGAAGAGTAGAATACTTTCACTAATTTGCAATGGCCCAAAGTGAAGGGAGCAACTCTACTTCCTGATGTATTTCAGGTTGCCCATCTATACAGTTTGGTGAAGAAGGGTGTGTATTTTATGATTCCTACTACTCCAATTGTTACCAATTTGTGCCTCCTAAATACTGTGAAGATTACCATACATGTATTTTATATGAACTTCATAGGGTGAAGGAAGAAAATGAAATACTTAGGGCAGAGGGTGAGAAACAATTTGGAATTACTGAAAATCTTCCAGAAGAGATGAGATTATTGCGAGAAGGGGGGTAAAATCAACTGGGTCAAATTATCTAAGCCCTGAGACAAAAAATTTCATCATTGCCTATAGAGAGAAAGAAGCAATTGGGAAAAATTCAAAGAATACAAAAAGAGATTGAAATCTTGTGTGCAGAGGAAGCGAAACAAAGCGAGAGTGCAGAAGAGGAGATGGGTTTCTTCGGAAAATATCAGACAAAGCATTGGCTAGTCTAGATGTCACGCTTTGGGCTTCTAATGGTTCTACATTTCAAGCACATTCTCTCATTCTCATGAGTGTTCTTTTCATTTTCCCCTAGTTTTAACATTCCTAGAAGTCCTAACACATGAGAGAGAGAGAGAGAGAGAGAGAGCATACTCATTTTCCTATACATTGCATGTATGGGAAATAATAAGTACCTATTTTATACCTTACTTGATTCAAATTGATGGAAAAAAATGTTGATGACTAAAGATTATTTTAGGTTAATCATGTGTTAGATTGTCTCAAGATCTTTCATACGCTTTTTGAACAGAGTCAATCGACCTCCGTATGTGGAAGTTATGGCTTCTAGAAGAAAATCCTATTTTAGTTTCTTCATAGCCCGCTCGGGTTATGGAGAATAAAATTCATAGTTTTTACTTCTTCAAAACCCGATCGGGTTTTGAAGTACTTTTTTCTTTTCAAAACCCGATCGGGTTATTTGAAATTTAGAAACCCGATCGGGTTGAAGACAGATTGATTTTTTTTATAATATTTTCTAGGCTTGGTTACCAAGCCTAAAACAATTTCTAATTTTTTTTAAAGATGTGTCCACTTTTTTGGTCCACAACTTGGTGCACATACCCAGATGAGAAACAAAATGTGGATGAAAGCTACAAACACTAATGAAGCTGGACCGATCAATGCAATTTGTGACACCGTATCTAATGGATCTGGTGACATCACCAACCCTACCTAAGAAGAACAAGTAAGTATGGAGCTACATTATACCAAGTTATATTTTGCATCAGTTCTATTATACATAGTTGAAATGCCAGATTAACATGATTAAAGATGCACTATGGTATTACTTGTTGTAATTTTGTGAAAACACTTTCATTGGTCAACACATACCGAAATGCATTGGTATACATACAAAGCTAAGTTGTCTACACTTACTGAGAATTGTCTGTTAACACATAAAGACTAAGTTGCTAGTGTGAACTGAGATTCATCGGTAATCATATGAGTTGACAAAGTTTTCTTCGCCACACAACAAAATCCGTTGGTAAACAAAACAAGTTACACAACTGCCCCAAAGCATCACATTGTCACCGAAAGAGAATTTAGTGTTTCACATAACGATTCCGTCTTCACACACCGAGGAGTGGTTGAGCATTAATGACTCAACTTAGGGAAAAGTCTATAAATAGATGACAGAAGGGTTTCATTTCTCACCTAGCGACCAGAGCAAAGAGACAAAGCAAAAAAGAGCACGAAGCGACTACATTGTAGAGTGACTCCAACCCAAATTACAACACTCCTAACATATCACTTACAGCTACAAAGGTAAAAAGTAAGTACCAGTATAAAATGAGAACTCTGTTTATCATTTAGGGAAAAGCCCTAATTTCAGAAAAATGGCAACAACATCAAGAACCGCTAAGCTCAAGACTGTTAAGAAGAACAAGGTCAACCTTATCAAGAACTCAACCTATGAGGAACCTCACTATAAGATATGTCCCGAGGTTGCTTCACAACCCAACAATGCTAGTACATTTTTGAGTATACTAGCTAGGGTTTTTCTCGTCGAAGAGATGTGAGCATACATACACTGCAAGATTGCAAAAATCAGTGACCTATAAGTTGAGAAAGCTTTCAAGAAGCTATGTAATGATGATGAAACTATCAAAGAAGAGCACAAAAACATTGAAGTAAAAGGTCTCACAAATGTCGTATGGTTCCCAAAGGAATTCAAGACTGAATGGATTTGGTTAGTACTGAGCAGGATACATGATAGAAAAATATGGCTAGATGAGCCGAAATAGATAACACAAGAAGTTATACATGTTTTCATTGGTTATCCAATAACCGATAAGGTAAATTCATTGAAGCACCTACCTAAAGCAGAAATTGAGAAGAACACTGGAGATAAATGTGATGGAAGAGGACTCAAGGTATCCACCATCACTGATGATGAACTGAAATTTGGAGCAAATATCTTAGGATACAAGTTCTTTCAGGCTAGCAGGATGAACAACATAGCATCCAAAGTAGTGGATACAACCTACAAGATTTTCAAAAAGGGAACTCAGTTAGATCTATTTGAAATTCTACTCAAGTAGTTAGAAGATAACTTGAAGACAATAAGAAATTCAAAGTCAAATTTATGTAAGTTTGGTTCACTTATCATGTGCATATTCTTTTATTTCCAAGAATATTTCCCATTTATAGGTAATGTGCAATGGGACACTACAAGACCAGTGACCATACACATTAGTGAGTTTATCAAATCGCTAGGAAATAAATTTGAGTTAGTCATGGATGAATACTTTGCTGGATTCAAAGAGAGAATGCAAAAGAGAGTAAGGATTCCAGAGCAATTAGTTGAGAAATTCAACACTGACATATGTTTCATGGTAGACACTGACTACACATATATCAAGCCAGCTATATCGATAACAACATGGCTAGCACCACTTGAATATGAGGTAAACATAGATCAAGAAACTAATGCAATTGAGGCATTGATTAATGAGCCATTAGACAAAACACAACCTATGTTTAGAACCTATGAAGAAGCCAAAGAAAGGATTAAAACTAGCTTGGTTGTAAAGAAGATTGATAGGAAGAAAGATAAAATGGTAAATACTTTGAAAAAGAAGCTATCAGTAGATGAAGAGGTAACTAAAGAGAAAGAGGAAACTGAGGGCCACTCACCCGTCGGTGAAGCTGAGAAGCAGAGTGACTCAGAGTCAACAGAGTTAGACACGCCATTGCCTCGACCTGCTAAGAAGCCAAGGACTAATGCTGCATCCAGAACCAGGAGTCAGAAAACAAAGGATACAAGTCGTTCACTGCTAAAGAAAGGTCAAGTAAGGACCTATAAGAGGAAACCTCAAACACAGAAAAGAGGACCAACAAAAAGGAGAAAGTTCCTCAGAACTAGGGTAGATATTGAGGACACCAAACAAGATGAATCTTTCCAAATAGAAAAGAGTAAGATCCCTAAAACCATTGATGAGTTATGTGCTCAAATGATTAATTCGGGATCAATTAATGAGTCCAAAGTCTGAAGATGGTTAACTCTGGATCCATTGGAGCAGAACAAGATTGAAGAGGAAATTATCAAAATGATGAGTACATTTAAATATGTACCAGTACAATTTTATGACAAAATTCCCAATGAACTATATGATAGACTATCTGGCAGATGGACTTATGCATTGAAGAATGAGAAAGAGGTAAGGGAAAGAGTCCTTGTTTCTCTTATGCCTCCCAAATCCAAAATGGAAGAAATAAAAGGAGATGATGGAGAAACATGCATATGATTTATTACCCAATATGAGAGCTTATAGGATACTAGATGGAAAGATTATAGACCTAGAGAAGGACAGAAAAAAAATTTGGAGTAAGATACTCAACAGACCTACTTAGGAGGCAAGCCCCGAGAGAAAATTACTTCTCACAAATGAGCCACACAAAAAATATGATCAGGCTAAGAAAGAAACTGAACAAATTACTATCACAGATGAAGATGTCACAACAGTTGAATTGGACAAGGAAGAATTGGACACAACAGGCAACAAGGATATGGATGTTGCTGATGAAACATGGCCAGAGAATACTGTGGACAATACAATTATTGATATCACAGATGAACCTGAAAATGAGATAAGGAAAGATGAAGACATTACTGTTACATCTGATCAAGCTAAGGATCAAGATACATCTGTTGATACTGCAAAAGCACACATACCGGGCCAAATGTCATTATTGATTCAAGCAATCAATATAATCTCATAGAAGGAGAAGTTCCCCGAGCCCGATGCAAACATACCCCAGAATAAGGGTATTGATGAGAAAAAAGGTACATCTGAAGAATAGAAGGACACAACCAATGAACAAAATGTCATCGGTGGAGAAAAAAATATGGAGATACCACCGAGAAAGATTCACAGATGAAAGATGCTGATGAAGTGCAAAAAGAGAAAGATGAGCAAGTTAAGACAGTTGATACCACACCTAAGGACATCGAAGGTGAAGCTGTAGACACACTAAAGGTTGATAAGGAGACATCCTCAAACAATCAACAAGAAAACACCGAGAAAAAAGAGAAAGGTACAACACCAAAAAATCCATCTAGTAGCACATCAGACCAAGTAGAGAAGCTGGCTATGGTTCTACATACAGGTGGATCACAAAAGAAAAACAAGAAAAAAAAGAAGAATAAGTTCAAGGTCATACTTGATGAGATAATTGAAATACCAAAATGTGACCCAACTACATTAGATTTTGAATCACTCCAAGAATATGGATAAATCTGTCAAAGGAAAGGCTTGCAGTAAAAGCTGAGAAAGAAGCACCGAGACTCCTTAGTATTGGAGACCACAAGGGATATCTTGAATTAGATAGTTTCTAACATAGATGTTGATCACAATACCCCTATTCTAGATCAACTTGTTATTCTCACTGAAGCCATCACTACTAAGAATGTAGATGTGGAAAAGGTTATTGTGGAGTGAGCAGAACAGAAGTTTCAATACAAATTGACAGAAAAGATCAGCAAAGAAGTGGCAGAAAATAAGGTAAAGTTTTCAGAGTTAACAAATGAATTAGATCCAATCATTACTGAAGTTGTTTCCTTAATTAAAAAGCTATGCACTTTAGAGAAATTTACAAAGGATAACAATGAAAAGATTGCAAAGATCGATTCTGATATAAATGTAAGTGCACCGAATCTGACCACAGATGGAAATGCAATCAAATTGTATTATCAAAAGATCATTGAGATCAAACAGTTGAGACAAGAACTTTGGGAAGCAGAGTCATAGTTCAAAGAGGAGGTTACCGAGATACAATCTCTACTATTACCGAACCTCACTGTTCTGTAACAACACATAAATTCAGCAAGGAAACTTATTTCCACTCAGAAGATGTCTGTAGCAGACAACATCTATGACATGCATGCCCGGATCACATAAGAGCATATGGCTCTTGAGCATTTAAAGGATAAATGGGAGAAGATGATGGAGGAAATGAAAACCTCACACTCTCATATTTTTGATAAGCTATAGGTATACACCTTTTCCCTTAATATCAAAAAGGGGGAAAAGGAAAATGATATGTGCTATAAAGACAGTATAGTATAAAGGGCAAATGAAAATATAGTATAAGGGGAAAACAAACATATAGAGCAAAGGAGAATATAGTATACATGTATATACTTATACTATACCAGAATATGCATAGGGGGAGTCATGAAATAACTAAGATATATAACATGGTATACATACTAAAAACTTTATTAGTATTCTGCACATATCAGTTTTTGATACTAATGTCAAAGGGGGAGATTGATGACATAAATTTTTTCCATTAGTATGCAAAGAGAAAACAACTGTAATAAACCATCGGTTACACTACACTGAAAGTCAGGTTTTCAGTTCAGACCAAAAATCCTAAGCAAGGAGAAACCTAACGACACAGTTTTGATGTGTAAACTGAAAGTGCAACTTGAACATGGTAAAGTGGAACCCGATAGGAGTAAACCGACAGTGGAACTCGATGAGCAGAATACCGTGCAAATTGAAAGAGAAGAAACAGAAGAACCTGATAGAGCAAGGGAACCTGATAGACAGTGCAATCAAAGGAACAACGAAAGACAGTACTGATTTCAGACCAAGCTGAGCACCAGACACCAAAATTTAGTTACATCCCGAGAAAAGCAGATCTCACTTCCACATTGGATAAAACACTCAAGTTCTATTTATAGAGTTTTGATTTGTTTTAAAACCATTACTTAAGAGACAAGAAATATTATTGTAATTTTTTTAACCAGTCTAACTGATTTAAAACATGTAGACTAGGAGATCAAGGTCAAGTTGTAGACCTTTGATCATAGAGTTAAGTTTGTTTTATGTGAAACTTAATTAGATCAATCTACATTATAAATAGATGATGTAATCATTCATTATCATGGATGAGAGGATGAATGTAGCCTACGAGAACATCTATGGATCAGACTGAGAGTTTCAAGAAGGAGAACAACAAAAGGTGAATTTGGTTATCAAGAACCAAGAATAGAGGCTACCGAGCAACAGAGGTATTATTCAATCACATTATGTGATACATTTATGCATGTAATCTTGAATGGATTTGTAATCAACAATAGTAGATTGCATACACTCAGGTCAATGAGTAATTTTTTTACATTCTAACAAGTGAAGCAACGTGTTTAAATCCTTTCAAGAAAGGTGGATTTAACAATCCTATTGTAAATCTCTTAACCGAGTATACACTAAACAGTGTTGCTAAAGCTCTTAACAAAGTAGACTTTAACAGGTCTCCACATGATACTCCTAATAGGGTAGATCATCAGAAGTGATCAAAATTGTAAGCCTTAACCAGTCCCTTCCAATTTGCAGATAGTGAAGTTTTTGTTGGTGTCATCCCCATCGCAGTTTTTACCTTCCAACAGGGGTTTTCTGCATTACCATATATTGTGGTATGTGTCAATTGCTTTTATTAATGTTTCTACGAATGTTCACATGTTTGTTAAGTATATGAATTGATATATCTTACACAAAGATAGTATAGAACAGATAGTTGGTTATTACAATTGATTACACAATGGATAAAGGTTAAAAGAGATAAAAGTTTTAGAGGTACTGATTCACCCCTCCCCTCTTAGTACTACTTCCCATTATTTCCAACACTATTAACTATACACAAATTGTTTGGATGAAGAAAATGATGAAGGTCATTAGAATAACCTGTGAAGAGCCAATGGTTATCCATTGTGATAACACTAGCATAGTTAATATGTTGAAAAATCTTGTGATACACTCTAAAACAAAGCATATATCAATAAAGTATGATTTCTTGAGGGATAAGGTAGTTGAGAAGGAAATCATATTGGAGTATCGTGACATATTTACAAAACTTTTGCCAAAAGATGCTTTTGAGTATCTCAGAAGCATGCTTGGGGTGAAATCGCCTCCTTGTGTGAATTAATTGATGCAATAATAAATCATTCGAGTGGATCTCAGAGTTATATCACTTCTGGACTTGACGCTTGGATCTACTCCTTAGGGGGAGTGATTGCAGGAACATAACAACTATATTTGGGTGAATTTGCACCCCTATTTCTGATGATCAAAGATGGATAATGGCACCCTTTTCTATTGATTTCAAAGGGGGGAGATTCAGTATGAAAATCCCTACTACTTTGGGGAGGAAATCTATTTTGGGAGAGATTATGTTGACGATATTGAGAAAGTTGTACTAAGAATGTGTTGAGGATATTGAGAAAGTTGTAATGAGATGAGTACTTTTGGGTTGATGAATTTTCTCATATGTTGCCATCAATGCCAAAGGGGGAGATTGTTGGAATTGGTTCAGTAATATGTGTTGATTCTCATTGTTTTTCATTGCTGTCAACATATGTTTCTGATGAAGACAAAACAGACTGGTTATTATTGTTGTATAGATGACTGACAGAAGTGTACAGATGTTGTATGGTTGATTCACAATATGTGAAGATAGGAAAGTTTTCAGTGATGTGTTGTGATCTTATGACTAAGATCGCTTGGCTTAATGTTGCAGATGGAATGAGTTACAATGTTTTTGGTGAAAAATGGTTACTGGACTGATACAGTAAACTATGACAGAGTCTATCTCTGTATTTTGGAGATATCCTTTATGCGAGCATGAGTTATGAATTGCTAGCTTGAGGCACGGTAGAAGACGTGTTGTAGATTGTTGGTTATGATTTTTTGGTCACCGTGTTGTTGGTGACATTAGCTGAAGCGTGTGATCTTGCAAAGATCTATTTGAGGTTGACCTGTGAAGTGTAACACATGGATAAGTTGGTGAGCATGGATTTCAGATCCTAGAGTATATTTGATGTGTTGTAAATATTGTACACTTGTGTAAGCTATCATGTGTATCTTGGCAATGGTTTATATTATTAATTGTACATTGGGGAAGTCTTAATTGGCTGACCTAATCATTTATTATAATAGGGTATAAAGGAGCGATCTTTTCTTGTTGAAAAGGCATGGTTTTTGAAGAAAGGTGATAAGAGTGAATTGTGGAAGCTGCGAGCTTGTGTCTGCTAGATGTAGAGTAGAGGTTGTGATTAAGTAACTTCATTGGGACTGATCAAGCAAAAATAGTTGTTATCAGACAGTTCATTAGATTGTATATTTCATATACACTTGTATTGCAGACAGTGACTCGTGAGGGTGAATATAACCTTCTTTAGGTAGGGTGCCTAGGCAGTGAGGCTACCATTCTTTCTGACCCTTAATAGGGTATGTCCTCTAACAAGGAGTTTGTAATGTAATGCATTAATAAGCTCCTAACAGGGCTAAATCTTTTAACAGAGATACTACACTCTTAGTACAATATTTGTGGGTGCTAATTCTCATCAGGTTTTACCTTTAACAGTGTTTCCTCAATAACAAGAGATTGTGTTATGGTGTTGCATTTATTGTGTTATCATTTGGATTAAAGTTTTGGTTTACAATTTTAATGTTTAATAATCAGTAATGCATACAGATAGCATGTCATGATGGTCATGGTGGTGTTACAGATGTTTGAGGTCAACATATGTGTAGGAATGTGCAATATGTGTCTTTGTAATAGAAAATGCAGATTTAATGATGTTGATACAAGGATGTTGTATTCATCTTTGTAGCTGCAGGGTCGGATCTATTTATGATAGAATTTTGTTGAAATAGGTGTGCATGTTGTAGACTGCAGATGTTGATGTGAAGTATTTAGGTGTAAAGATAATTTATTGTTATAGTGGCATTGATTTTATAAAGAGACGGTGATATTTGAAGACAGTCAAAATAGTCATTTGATGAAGAGTACAGCCAACAAAACAATGATCGATGTATGGTCAACAGTGAAAGAAAGTGATTGACAATAATCAATGCAAGAAGATCACGCATCTAAAAGTATAAGATAGCTTTATAAGTAGTAGAACTTATTAATTGTGGTATATTGATCAGTGCCAAAAGATTATGTCATAGAGATAATAGTTCTAGGTATCAATGAAATGGTCAAATGATTGAATGATGGACAACAAAGATATATTCATATGTCTTGAAAATAAATTAAGTTGTCATAATGAGCATAAGGTCAATGCAGTGAGCAGAGGACAAGTCATTTCTATAAAGCAGTAAGACCATGAAAATCTTATAACAACCATGAAAATAGTGACCTAAGATGCACAATTTTGGTGTGAGAGCAACAGGTATGATGACAACCATCTAATGGAAATTAATGAGTTACATGAAGATAAAAAATCAATGATCAAAGATTAAAAGGAATAGCGGTACATATAGGAATGTCATGAAAGAAAAGAGATGTCATTGTCATCTAAAACAAGAAATTAGCTATGAGATGAAAGTTATAAAGGCGCTATCATAAAAGAAGCAAAGGGCAAGCGAGATGAAATTGTAAGAGCAATAGCAGTTCAAAAAAATCCTATAGAGGAAAAGAAACAACAGAAACTGAAGATCAAGGCCACATGTAAGAAGTTGAACAAAAACATAAGTTCAAATGATAAAAAACAGAGAAATCATAAAGATGGAAAATCAACTTAGTGTACAAGATAGAGAAAAAGTTATTGAAATTGAGGAGGTGAAAAAGCGAGAAGAATCTCAATAAACGAGTATTGCTAGAACGTACGATGATCTTACAGCTGCTAAAGCTGTGCTTGCACATTTACATGTATATGAACCTCCAAAAGAGGAAATATAAAGTCTTGGAGCTCGAATGCAGGAGTTGGAGGTTTCTGCAAGTGAAAATATCCTTAAATTGAGAAAAAGTCCATATGTTGGATCAAGAGAGATCTACATTGAATTGGTGTCTAACCAGGTTGAAAGATATAGAAAATACAAATACAAGAAATCTAAATGCATTAAAAGATTTTGGGGCTAGCCATATTTTTGAAGCTATGGAATGGGTGAAAAATCACAGTAATGATTTCAAAGAGAAAGTTTACGGTCTAGTTCTTCTTGAGGTCAATTTTTATAATAAGTTTATGGTCTAGTTCTTCTTGAGGTCAATTTTTATAACAAAAGGCGCGCTGCCTATTTGGAAGGTCATGTTCCTTATGACATTTGGAAGGTTCCCAAAATTTAGTGGAGGAATCTTGAAGAAGATAAGCTAAAAGGAACTGAGTCTGCAATGATAGGTATTGAATTATATAAGCATCAAAATTTGGACGGTTTTTATGTGGTGGAAGATAAAATGCTCTTAATTGTAAGTGTTGTCAATGCTATTGGTAAGATAAATAACTTCTCTAGCTTGAAAACTTCAAGTATAGAAAAATATATGGATGAAGATGCATTTATTAATGTGGTTCGTGGAAATTCCAAAATAGAAGAGGTGGCAAGTTCATGGAAAGTTTCACAAACATACCTAGAAAATTTGAAGTTTACGATAAACAACTCAATGAAAAATCTATTGAGATTGAAGAGTTTTGTAAGGTACGGGGGCACAACTCCATCCAAAATGAATCCTCAAAACTGGATGAATTTTGAAGCAAAAAAAAATTGATGTCAAATGAAACTGAAATGTCATGTTGACAAGATTCTAATTCTGGTTCCAAGGGTGATTGTCACAATTCTTTGAAAAATAGCAATTCTAAACAAAGCATCTACTGCAAGTGAAGAAATTTAGGAATTTGTGTCTTCAAAAGATAATATAGATGGATACAAAATAATGTGTTGAGATGCTTAAGGGTCAAAGACAATCAATGTGAAGGTAGTGATAGTTAAGACATAGAGAATGTATTGTAAAGAATGTTGGTACAACCAACTATATAGATTTGTACAGCGTAACAGGTTATAGTATATACAGATTTGTGCACCATGTAACAGGTTGTAGTATACAAAAAGCATATATATGACAGTGACAACAATCATTTTTGAAGTCATAAGACGGTACAGTGTTTGGTTGAAATATAGCATAGTGAAACATTTAGTGTGATTTTCATGCAAAGTTTATATGTACACAGGAAGTACAAGAAATTGTAGCGGATAAAAACAAGTGAAGAATATCATGATATTGACATGAATAATGAATAAAATACACTTGATAGAAAATGCAAACTTAATAACAGCAGTTTGTTGTTACTCAGTAATGATAATGATGTTTGTAGATACAGCTTCGTAAGGACAACATGAGTGTGTTACATATGATGTTATGAATGTTTTTGTTACAGATATCTGAAGATAGCATTGCAAATGGAATTGCAAAGTGTATATGAATTATTTTAATAGTGATCAATTCTAAAAATGGTTGGATATGCAAGTTGATGGTTGATTTAGCAGATAGAATGTTACAGATGCAAACAAGTTCAAAGAGCACCAAATAAGGTTGAGATTTGTAAAAGATCAGTGCATTCAGACGGGGGGAGTTTGTTGCTACTATCCAGTTTGGTGATATTGTTGGCATTGGTTTCTTTGTCATACTTTTTAGACATTGATGTCTAAGGGGGAGAATGAAGTGGAGGATGAAAGAAGTATGAATAGCTTCCATCAATGCCCAAGGGGAAGATAGTTGGCATGATTGAAAGGTTAAGAAGAACTGTTGTTGGTATTGACGTCAACTAGTTTGGTGCATTGTTGAAGGGGGAGTTAGTTGCTACAGGATAAAGATGTATGAGCTATACCATCAGAGTATCTTATAAATAGTTGATGTTTGCAATCAGGGACCTGTAATATAAGTTTATGCATCATATCACCTTGGCGACAAGAATGCTTGTTGCATGACAGTGTGTATTATTTACATCGATAGGTATATTCATCTTGCCAACAAGAACTTTAATGATAACATTAACTGGCCTGGTGATTTGTGTTTTTTTAATATCAACAGTTATTTAAGATTCACAGGTAAGCCAAGGAGGTGAAAGAGTTATTTTATTTAAGTCAAAGTTGGTGCATTGAAAAATTATATTAAAAATATTTCAACATTAATAAAAATGTTGATAAGTCATAATTACTTTTAATATGAGGAAATAAACATATTATATTTGTTGAGATATATTTGAAATATATTGTATTTGATGGTTATGACGGAAGTTATAAAGATTCAATAGCTTGTGAAAAAGAGAATTAGAAGAGATAACCATACAAATATTGAAAACCATGCTTGGAATATGAAAAGAAAGGTTTTTTAATTAATGGCTAGAAGGTTCGACTGAATAGATATGGATATGAAGATATTGTATATGGTACATTGGACAACAATGAAATTATGAGAAAATATATGTTGCTACAAGTGTTGTGAATGTGAGAAAAACTTATGGTGTTCTTTCTGCACAAAATGGGGAAAGAATGTTTGTTGTTATCATATAGATTTCAGCAAATATTTTTATTCTGAAATATGAAATCTATGAGAAGAGAATGTCTGTACAAAGCTAGGATCGATTTGAAAGATTCAGATGATGTTTTGAAGAACCTTTTCTAAAGGAGAAGTGTTGTTGCAGACGAAGGAAGATTACAACAGTTGTATACTTCTGAAGATAGCCGGGGAAGATTTGATGATTTTTGAATTTGTTTATGTAATAGAGATAGAGTTATGAAGTTGATGGAGTTCTTTTTATTACGGGTTTGAGAGAAGTTGTTTTATAAACGGTGTAGTCATCCTATCATTATAGATGAGAGAAATTGATATAGGGTTTTTAGAGAAATTGAGTAACCCTTTCTATTTATTTTAATTTCTATTTATTTGGTTTGTGTTAGTGCTCCTAAATCTGTAAGGGGTTGATGCTCCTAGGGTTAGTACCTTGAATATAGTTAGTGAAACTTTTGTATTTCCAGTGAGGCTTGGAGCTGGTGCTCTTAATTTGTAACTAGTGAGGTTGCCAATGAGGCTTAATAGAAGTTATCTTTAGAGTGGTTTTTTTCCCTTCAAGGGTTTTCCATTCATAAATCTGTTTGCACATAATATTATATCTTCTTATGGATTGATTTATAATTTTTATGTTATTAATCTTCTTCTATAAATAGACATTTGCATGAGTTTCATTGATTGTTAAGTTTTATTTGATAAAAGAATTGATTATTATAGACCACTAATTCAACCCCCCTAGTGGTATGGGGTATTCCAATAGGTATATCATCTCGCAATCAGAACTAAAAGTCCCAATTACATTTATAATCGCAATTATATAATGTAGTGCAATGTGAAATCAAGGTTAAAACCTCTTATTGCACTTGAAAGTATATGTAAAAATGCATGCAATCACAACAAATAGTTATAGCTGCATTTATGTATTGCTTACACAATGGATGTGTTCTTGGTTGGAATTGGAATAATTTGTTGTGATTGCAAATTGACATGTATAAAGTTATTGTTGTAGTGAAAACAAATTGTTCAGATCGCATGTTACATGTTTGTAAATTCAAGTATTTGGGAGATGTAGTGGGGGCTAAAGCCTCAATTTCATAAAGGAAAATGCAAATGTTTGGAATGCAACATAAGTTGCAATTGGAAATAATTGTTTCAATTGCAAATAACACTATGGATTCATTTTTTTTTGCAATCAAAGCAATTAGTTTTGATTGCAACTATTATCGAATGTAATAATGATTGTAGACAGGACTTAAAACTCTAAATTTGAATGTATATGATGTATTATGTGCAACCAGAGTAAAAAGCTCTACTTGCACATAATAGTCACGGACTCTTGTGATGTCTAATATGCAAATGAATTAAAACGATTTGATCACATTGTGTAAAGTGATTGGATAGGGAAAAATCCTAGTTCGAAAACCAAATGCAAAAATCTGAAAAAATAAAATGGGATTTACTATAGAACACACTTGATTCACACAATACTACAAATAAACACTAGAACATGAAAAAGAGGAAAGAAATCATTAGAATGACCAAAACAGAGCTATTTAAAAGAAATTTGAAGAAAAACAATGCCGTAACATAAAAATGCCTTTAGTAATCTATTAAAAATGTCTTTAACGAGGTAGGCGGCCATACCTGATTAAAGATGCCAAAATGATAGAGGGAAGACTCAAATCGACCCAAAAAAATCAATGCAAAAATCATATGGGGTGAACTTGAGAAAGCAAAATCAAGTGAGAAGAAACGATTAAGAATGAGAAAGAAATGAACTTAAAAATATTTATGAATTGTTATAAAACTCGGTGGCCCTTGTCATAAAAGAACTCATACATGCAATCGGTACTTTTTGTGCTGACTTCATGTAATATCAAATGCAATGTTTTATGCAAGTCGATGGAAAATGTTCGATTACACATATGCATGTGTAATTCAGACCTTTAACCCCAACTTACGCATAGAACAAAGTGCATTAAGATATGTACAAGGGGTACAAAACTCTGATTTGTAAAAGGGGTACAAAACTCTGATTTGTAAAAGAAGCTATAAAAACTTTACTTAAAACAATAAAAACTAAGGAAACGAAGACTAAAATTATTCCCTTTGACAATGAAAAGACATAAAACATGGAAATCTTTATGATTATTTGACAATAATGCCTCGAAAAACATACTCAGAGCACATGAACCATGATTTCTATTGAAATTTTGCAGGGGTTGGTCTATGATTTCACTGAGTTGAAATCAGTGACGACAAACATTACCACTATTGTCATATGGGATAATATACTATCACATTTATCACTGGTTTCTTAAACATTGGAGTGCCTATGTCTTTCTACATGTTTAAATAGAGTTGAATGTCATATACATTATTGTGCACAATTTTTAGTTTCTCGCCATTATTGTCTATATGAGTGACATTGTCACAACTTATTATTATTTTGCATTATCCATAATTATTACTAATATCTAAATTTTTTTTTTCCAATGTCTAAAGCATTCACTAATACTACCATTCATATTGTTAAATTTTGTTTTACCTCACTTTTAAAATTTAAGAGAATCTAGAAATAATTTAGAAATGTGAGGAAAAACTATAACTGATTATTGAGAAAATTAATGTGCATCCTATGCAATTCGTCCATTTAAGTTAAAAATGAATACAAATTAATCTAAATGATGTAGAATCATAATAGAAGGCATCCTTAACTTCATAATTACATATAGATTTTGGCACTAGATTCACTTAGATTTCACTTTTGATTAAATAAAATAATTAAATATAATAAAATAAACATCTCAAGAATAATATCTTTTGGTATCATCTACTTGCATTTATCTAAATATAGGCATTCTAGTTTATCTTCTATTGTCACTAGAACAACATTCAACAACATAGTCTAGTATAAATTTCCTGTAATCTCAAAAGCAGCTTTTAAAATTCATTTCCACTTGCTGAAATGTTTCAACAAGTTTTAAAAACTCTAAAACTCTCTCTTTTGCCTCTCACTATAGAAACCACCATTTAAGCCACACAAAAATTCATCATTTAAGCCACACAAAAATTCATCAAAACATGTTAGAAATGGTTAGTTGTGCAAATAGATCTCCAAATCTTAACCTTTAAATGAATGTCATCCATTTATATCTAGAAAATTATTATATTAGAAAATTATTATATTAAGAATATACAAATCTATATTTTTTATAGATGAATGTTCTTCCTCAATCTACATGGCCCTCTATCTATTCCACTGATCTTAACGATCAAATAAGATAAAAATAGTAACTTTTTTCATTTAGAGAAAAAATAATGTTTAATATTGTGTGAGATTGAGATAATTGGCAAAATGGTAAGTTGTATTTCAAAGTTGCAAGTTATGTTTTCAATTTTTAATTGAAAAGCTCAATCTATTTGACCATTGTGTGGAGCAATCCATTTATAGAATTAAATCCATGAACAAACATTGACATGTAGTGGGATATTGATTTCAGTTATTTTGTATAACTGTGGGTTATAGTTTGTTGCCTTTGATATATTAGAATTGAGAGATATTCAATACACTTCTTTATGAATAGTCTAGATTTAACATGTAGATTACTTTTTATGGATGATTTTGTATTATCTATAAAAAACTGTTAATTATTCAATACAAAATCATAATTCTTTAGGTTTGAATCTCTTCAAATAAAAATCAAAGATTAAGAAGTATCCATTCTGCCAAATTTGTTTAGGCCAGGATCCTAACTTTATCCCTTATGATGTCAGGTACTTGTACTCAACAAGGCTTGAACATCTAGTTTTTCAATTCACTCTTTCATATAACTTTCTTAATTGTAAACTCTTCAAAAGAAGATTTTACTTCAATCTTAGACACCAAATTCATATTTTGACTAATACCAATAGTGTTTCCAATGTTTTAAATAAGAATATTCACATGTCTATCTTATTATTCTCATTATTTATATTATTATTATTATTTGGAGAACATTAGTTGGATTGATAAATTTGATTTGTTATTAGTCTTGAAATGAATCAAATATAACATATAAAATGTGATAGTTAAGAATGAAAATATTTGAGGTATGAAAATAATGCCTTAAAAAAATGAGGATGGAAATTCCACTATTTTGAATGCAACCATTCATTATTTCGATTTGTTATTATGTTGACGAGATTGACTCATAAGTCTAGTTTGAGGATTTCTTACATGATAATGTACATGGTAATTTAGGAACATATTTTCCATTACAAGGAGAATGATTACTATTAAATTTATGGACATTTGGAATATTTTTCACGATTGTAAGAGTAATTCAAGTTATCATTAGCAATACATCTTGAGGTTTTGTTTTTTCTTATTAGGGTCTATAAATGGGACATGTTAGTGAGCTTACTTACGCTAAACAAAATAAGGTGTTCTCTATTATATTGAAATTAATTTTTGAATTGTAAATTAACATTATTTTAACACAATTTTTTGAGTCTTGATGTTTATTCTCTTTTTTATAGATTTTATTATTGATGGTGCAAATCATAAAATATTATCATATATAAAAATAATAATTGTATTTTCAATAGGTAGATTCAAAAAGGCAATTATTTTGATGAAATAAAACTCTTTAAGAACAATGAAATATTTAAAAGAGTTCAAGATAAATAAATAAAGCCCCCTTCAAGTAGAGAGCTGAGGAATTTTGTGATAACTTATAATATCAATATAATTCTAGAATTAGCTATTCATAATGTGCTCTTATGTTGTTCATTCCTACAAAAATAAAATATATGAAATGATTAACCAAGGTACTGGTTAATTAAGGACATACCAAGCAAAGAGCAAATTTATGTCCCACTTTGGAGCCACAAGAAAAAAACATGGAGCAAAATCTACGACAAACATATGATGGGTTTAATTGAACAAGGTGTTTAATTAACAAAGGGTCAATTGAATGTATTTCCTATTACTTAGTAGAGAGGTGTTTAATCAACCTCAAATTGATCAAATGCCATTATGCCTGTATAAATGCATCCATGTCCCCTTTGTTTTCACCCGAGTCAATAAGACTACCTCAAATAATTGACCTCCACAACCTCATTCAAGTGATTTTTTTTTTGACATTTTATGTTTTCAAAATGTGTAATTTACATAAATGTACATTTTTAAACATTTACACAATACATCATGCAAAGTTACATATCCTCTTTATAATTGATCTATAGAAATTTATTCCAGATACTCTCATAAAACTCAACACATAAATTTCTTGTGTAAACATTGCAAAATATCTCCAAAACACTATTCCTATTGTTTAGGTCATTAGGTAGATAAATATGAAAACTTGATTTAGAAAAAAAAAATCATATTTTTAAAGAATTAAAAATATGGAAATTCTTAATTTTTTGAATTTCAATATATTTTAGTATAGAGATATAAAGGAAAAAATATGGAATATGATTGTTTTAAATTTAATTTAAAACTTACAAAGATGAAAATGAAATACCACCGGATATTAATAGTCTAGACTGTTTAAGAAAAATAGAACCAAACGCCAATTTCCCACATGAACCAAGGCTGCCAAATAACAAATAAAATTTTAGCATCTCCCTGCATACTTTGCATACATAAATTTCGGTATGAGAAAGATTGGCAGATTCAAAACTTTGAGAATACTCAAGAGAGAATATGTTGGAAAACAAACCAATAGCAGCATATTCTAAATCAGCCTATACGAGTAGCTTCAACATCAATGCCTCTTTCTTATTTTCAATAAATCCTACCTTTTATTATGGTCCTTCACTGTGAGTTTGATTCCCTGGATATGGGTATCTAACTTATCTACTTCTCTATCCACAAATGTTGCCAACTCGACCAACTTCTTCATTTTCTTTAAATCTTCCAAAAACATACCCCCAACCCTCTACACTTCTCTCTGTACTTCCTTCTCCTTCTGACACCATGTAATGGAGGGTTGCTTGTTAATTTTTGATCATATTTATAGGTTATACGAATTTTAAATTTAATCACTATTCTCCATATGTATATGCAGATTCTATATGATATGTTGAACAAAATACCACTGATATACTTGAAGAGATGATTACAAACTATGTTATGTGTTCTTGCTCAACACTTATCGATTTTTGTACCTTACAAGATCTTTGAACATATATATATGAGAGAGACATGTCTTTTGTAAAGACATGTATCTACGTAGACATGTATCTACGTGAACATGGTTCATGTAGAGACATGTCTCTTGATGAAATTATTTTTCCATTAGTATACTCAGAGGAAAAACACAGTCATAAAGCATTACCGATAGACAGCAGGCATCACCGGCGAACCATAAGCAGTACTGGTGAAATGCAAGCTTACCCGACATCGCAAAGAATTTTTGAGAAAAATGCTAAGTATAAATGTGACAAGCTTCACCGGCGAACACAAGCATTACCGGCAACACAGTTTCCAGAATCAACCCGACAGGGACAAACAAGCATACCTGACGACATGTTCAGAGAAAGGAACACCGACGACCAAGAACACCGACCGTCAGAACTGACAGTTAGAAAAGCCGCAAATTGTGGATCTAATTTATACACGGCGGATAAGACAAAGTTATTCTATTTTGTAGAATTGTTTTTTGTTTTTTATGGTCATGCAAGCTTTATGTAAATGCTTTAAAGCATCCTAACGTATCTAAAGCATATCTAACTAACAGATCAAGATCAAGTTGTATATCTTGAATCTAGAGTTAACGTGTGAATGCATGAATCAAGAACTAAACCTAAGATAGTATAAATAGATGTTCATACTCAATTGTGAGTACATGAATTCTTACTAATTGATAGCCACGAAGAGCATCTAAGGAGCAGAAGGAAGAATTCATGCAAAAGATCATAAACAGAGTATATCAGTTATCAAGAACACACAGAGGCTACCGACGAGGCTACCGACGAGGCTATCGACAAGCAGATAAAGGTAATACTCAATCATGGAAGGATGATTAATAGTATTTTTGGAGCTTTATAGGATCTGCTTATCAGCAATTGAAGATTGCATTTATCATTAGATCAAAGACCTATGTAGTTGCATTCTAACAAGTGCATCACATCTAAAATCCTTTTGTAGAAGGTGGACTTAACCGTCCTTTGTAAATCTCTTAACAGAGTGCACACTTAACAGTGTTGTTAAAAGCTTCAAATGAAGTAGATCTTAACAGGTCTCTACTGTAATACTCCTAACAGGGTAGGTCATCAGAAGTGACCAAATTGTAAGCCTTAACCGGCTCTTCTTATCTGGAAATAGTGAAGTTTGTGGGTAACAATCCCCACCACAGTTTTTACTTCCTTAACAGGAGTTTTCTACGATATCATATCTTGTGTTATCTATTTTCATGAATGTTTCTAATATTGTTACATATTAGAAAGAATGTATGATATGATTTCATATGCATAAAGAAAGATGAACAACTAGATAAGTTAAATTACAAACTGATGACAAAGGGTTAATGGGCTAACCAAGAAAAGTTTAAAAGGTACTGATTCACCCCTCCCCTCTCAGTACATCATCTCAATATAATTCCAACAATTGGTATCAGAGCCTAGTCTCTCTCTTGAAAAGCTTAAAGACTTGAGAGCAAAGATCAGAGCAATGGATAAGTTCAGACTGGATATGACTATTGAGAATGAGCGGTTACAAATGCAAATAAACTATGAGCAGTACAAGAAGGCGAAGATAAAGCTAAGAAAACTTCTTGATGAAAGACAGATTATGGCAACCAGGCTCAATGAGAAAGACTACAAAGAAATAGAAATACAAGAGTACTTTGAAACAACAAAATCATCATTGAGCAAAGCTTCAGATGCATCAGTTGAGGAAATTACAAATATGAAAGAGATCAATCTACATTTGACAGATCAAATCAAGATGCTGCAAATTGGTCAAGAGACTCAAATGGTAAAAATGATTGACATTATGAATGATGCAAGGAAAGCTGAAAATGAAAGAACATTAGCCATTGATGACAGGAGGAAAATTACAGAGAAGCTACAAGATAAAGAATCAGAGATTCAAAGACTCGTTGAACATCACCATGAGGTCACCAACCAGATCATTCTTATGAGTCATGAAGCAAATAGATTAAACACAGAACTCATAGAAAGAATACAGACCATTGGTGAATTAAGGGAAGAAAATGAAAAATTAAAGCATGAAATCAGAGTTCAGATTCAACACAATGAACTAATCAAAAAGGATGAGGATAGCAACAAACGGATGGATGATTTTCTTGATGGACAAAGAAGAGTCAACAAATACACAGGATTAGGGTACAATGAGAATGAAGAATCCTCAAATCAATCCGACAAGAGGAATGCTTTCACAGCCCCAAGATCCAAGAAGTTGTCATGCAATCACTGTGGAAAACCAAGCCACACCTCAAACATCTACAGAAGCAAAATGAAAGGTATTTCTCAAACACAATCTACTTTTATTGGTAATTGTTATAAATGTCAAAAGAAAGGACACAAGGCACATGAGTGCAGATCCAAAGTGATGAATCCAAAGAGAAAAACCTACATGGACAAGTACTGTCCTACATGCAAGATGAATGGGCATACACATGAGGAATGCTAGAAAAAGAACAACAAAGCTTGGACTCAGAAAGATACTGATAAAAGATACAAACCAACCAGAGAGGGTAACTCATATGTTTGGGACTATAACACATGGGTCAATTGCATAGCATGTGGAAGGTGTGGTCATATTGTCGCAAACTGTATGAGAAAGTGGACCAGAAGGTCAAGAGGATGGTCCAATCCTGGTATGGCATGTTTGCATTGTCATAAGGTTGGACATGTGATAAAATATTGCAAAGACCGAATGACAGACACAAATACACATCCCAATGGAAATACCATTGATGACATCAAAAGAATGAGAAACAAGATGTGGGTAAAAGCCACAAACACTGAAGGTGCTAGTACAAGCAATGCAAATGGTGGCACTCCATCCACTGGATCTGGTGACATCACTACATCTAACTAGATTGCACAAGTAAGTATGGAATTGCATTACCTGCTAATACATTTGGTACCAAATTGCAATGGCAGTGCCGTTGCAGTTTTTCGGTCACAACCTTGTCGTCGTCGCAATTGCGACGACAGATTGTCGCAATTGCGACGACGACAAGGTTGTGACGGAAAAACTACAATGGCACTACCGTTGCAATTTGGTACCAAATGTATTAGTGCATGCACCACATGTTTTATTATACATCAGTTCCATTACACATAGTTCATATTGTTATATAGGCATGAATAAAGATGCAATATATAGTTACTTGCTAAAACTATTGTAAAGAAACCATCAGTTATTGGGCACAATCTGCATTGGTGATCACACACAGAAAAGATATCCAATACTTACCGGAATGTATCGGTCAATACACAAGTAGTGTGCAAACTGACGATCATCGGTATACACTGAATCTACAAATGTTGTTGTCGCAATATCACCGACGATCATCGGTGAAGTCTCCGACACCGCTAAGCTACCCCGACACTTTGCAAAAACACCGAAGAAGGTATGAATGCATTTACCGACGGAGACAGTCTTCATAAATTGATGAAGTTGGTACGCATTAATGACAACTTAGGGCACCAAAAAGGTATAAAAGCTCGACGGGTAAGCTCATTTTTGCACCCACGATTTTCGAGCAGAGTAGAGCAATTTCGAGCAGTTTGAGAAGTGACCCAAAAAAAGTCATTCACTGAGCATTCAGATTCAAAGGAGATCACAAACATTCAGTAAGTTCATTCACTCACCGATAGCACTATTTTGATTTACGAAAAAGCCCTAAAATCTTGAAAATAATGGCATCAACATCTAGGGTAGAGAAACTTAAAGATGACAAGAAGAAACAATTTAACCTTGTTAAAAGAGGGGCTTGTGCTAAACCTAAGTACAAACTACATCTTGAGATAACCTCTCAACCAGACAATTATGGAGCTTTCTCCCAAATCCTAGCTAGGGTTTTATTGGTTGAGGATGTTAGGTCCTATATACACTGCAAGATCTCAGAGATAGGAGATCTAGACCTAGACAACACCTATAAGGCACTTTGTGATGATGGTGGCA